>JAZHYW010035010.1:0-50988 GCA_037355805.1 Ixodes ricinus | reverse complement strand
GTATCCCGACGATCGTCCGATCGTTTCGTCGGCATGAACCGCGAGACAGTGTCCTTCAAGTTAGAGAAAGTATGAGCGGCAGGAGAGGGATACGCCCGCGGATTAGGATTACCGAGTTTGCGGCACGCATCTCATAGCGGCGAGCAACTGCACTTTTCTACCGTTGTTTACGTTCGCGCACGCGTTTGCATCGGCTTTTGCTTATTCGTGGTGTAGATGCCCCTTCGCCTTTCGTTACATAACGCCGTTCCCCCGCTTCGAGCGATTGTCGCGCCGCGAGGCCGGCCAAACGGCGATCGAGCGGTGGCGGCCCCGTGTGCAAGCTAGCCAAGACGCCGCCGTCGGGGGATCGGTTTGTGCCGTCTGAGAGACGGTAACCTTTGCAAGGAGCGAAGGTATGTAGGCAAGCCGGTTAGGAAACATCATAATATAAACCCTGAGTCAATGAGAGTTGTACGTTATTTGATTTATCCTTACCTCAGGGTTTAGATTATGACGGTAACCTAGCGTTGTTTACCAGTATTTCGCAAAATCGTAACAATCTTTTTACAAGCGACTCGTAAAGCCGCGCGCCAAATTTTAGAACGCGCAATTAAGATTCTTTGTTGTTGTTGTCCTTCTTGGCGGCACGTCACAACTTTGTCGGCGGCATATCGTAACTTTCTGCTTGTAGCGCAATCGCACCGATGCCGAAACATTCTGCACAATTATTCTCCCGGCTGCCAGGAGATAGACACGGCCTAATTCTAGAAATAATCTAGAAGAGTACCTTTAGGAAAACGATCTATTGTCGCGAAGTAGGTTGCAGCGCACTTACGTTGACGAGACGGAACTTGAAAGGTAATCCAAGATAGATGTCGACACGGCCACGGCGTAATCACCTCTCAAACACAAAAACGAGAAGGAAGGTGTCCGTGAAGATTCAACGCATCACAAAATATTCTTGGGCTTCTTTGAAGAAATCGCTTGCAGAAGCAGAAATTCGCAGCAGCCACGCAGGGCGCAAAAAAAACGAAACTGCATGGGTCCGGCCGAACGCCTTCCGATATTGGCAAGGTCATCCGTGAAGCCACGTGACCACGCACGTTCTATCAAGCATTCAGCTTAGGGAGAAAAGAAAAGGAGATAAGGACAGGCCAAAACGGAAGTGCACGAACAAAAGGCTTATCTTATGGGGCATCAACGTGCGGATTTGTCACTTGTACCCAAGGCTGCTAGTGCAGTGAATGCTATGTGCTGCCTTGGGCTCCAGGCAGGTGCCGTGTTCTGCTTCATCACCAGCTTCTAGACTGAAGTCACGTGACCCTGACCGGAGACACGATTGGCCTAAAGCATGCATAGCGTCTACCCTGCTGTCAATACCGAGTGAACATAGAACTCTTTGAAGTCAACTTTTGAACTTCCAAAGGAGCTGTCTGGCTCGAAGGTGACCCAAAACGATGCGAGTTTGACGATACTATGTTTTACGCCGTATAACCCACATCATAATTTAAAATGAAGAAATAAGCGCGACTATTTTTTTTTGCGCACGATGTTTACAAATAAATAAATAAATAAATGTGTATATATATATATTTTTTTATCAATAAATTTAAAATTATGTGTACACTGTTAAGTTCGCGTTTTTAAATTTCAAATTTTTTTACGAAAGAGTTGCACATAAAAGACACCACGGACAGCACATCTTCTGACTTTCAACACACGATGAATCGCACACGCTCGCAAGCGGATGGTTACGATGCTGCGCGAACGGTTTTTGAAAGATGCTGCGTAGGGCGCAACGGCTTCGCAGGCGTTCGAAGGAAAAGGATTCGGGACGACGAAGTAGCGTCTTGCATCTTCAGTAAGCTAACGGTTCGTGTTTCCCCGCTCTATTTAGCGGGGAAACACGAACAAAATTAGTTTCACTGCTGGATTTAGCGGGAAAATTGACGTCAAGTGACATAAGTACCAATTCAATTTCTCGCTAAATTTAGCGGGGCGGTTACTCGATGGCGACGCGGACACCGCTTAACTCGGAAACGGGCGCCTAAGAGCTGCGATCTCAAATCCATTATTTGATTAACTCGCTTTCCAATCTTATGCACTTTGTCATAATGTCCCACATCAAACATACAACCAAATTTCATTTGTCTTTCAATCTTCAAAATGCGCAATTCCTGGAATAACCTCACTTTAACGATGTTAACAATAATTAACCAGTTATATGAGAATCATGCAATATAGATCAATCAACTTGTCTTGGCGAGTACATTTGACTTATTGCTTGCACGACCGAAACGGGCCCATATATCATTATCAGGGACAATATTTGCACGCGTATATGGCGAAATAGGGCCGTATTTACGCACTTATACGGCCGCATCTGGCAGTATTTGCACACTTATATGGTGATATCTGGGCGTATTTGCTCCCATATATTCCCTATCTGACTACTTATATTATCATATCAGGCCGTATATAAAATATATTAGGGCCATATCTGACATTTTCGTACGGGTTGCCACAAATAGCTACTATCCGGCGAAGAGGCACACCCTCGGGTCACCACAGAGAAGGGTTGTCCGTTTTCTATTCATTGCTGTTGTTTTGTGCTGCAGTGCCATGGCGTTTCTCCCAATTTTCTCAGATTCAAAGTTGCTTTTCCCCTGCACTCCGGCTTAGTGAGCAACCTAGCTTTCATTCCATTTGATTGTCTGTTTTTTACATTTATTTCGCACCTGCTTTTTTACAGCAGCTATAATTTGTCGTTAATATTCGGCAACGTTTAGTCCAACTTATTCTTAGCTACACCTGGAGCAGTTTAGCTCCTGTAGCTCTTGCGCCAGAAAGCAGTTAATAACAATCTTATAATTATGCGTGCTTTTTTAATCTCGAGTTTTAATGTCGCAGGCCATCAAAAGATCTAATTTAGCCCGGTGTAGTGCGAGGCAGATCTAGGTTCTCAAAACGTACACAACCTAAGAACTGCTAGGACGTATTTTAATGCCGATCTAGAAATTTCAGTTTTAAATGGGACACAAAATATTTGGAAAGGTAATTAGTTAATTTTGGGTAATGAGTAATTTGGCTACCTACACCTTTGCCTTAACGTTTCTGAGACCGATCACGTTATACGGAGGGAATATGTTTCTTATTTTATCGACATTTCTTCTAAGTATATTTTTAATCGTTTCCATAAACCAACCAAGCACCTCGTTGCCAAAGCTGTCAGGTATGCTTTTTGAGGCACTCACTATTTTTTGTTTAAAACTTATATCCACGAACAGGTGAGCGGTGTAACGCGGGTATGCGAAAGTTTTCTTTTCCATATAAATATTGATGAAGACCGACTCCTCGGTTAATGCAGTTATCCGATATGCTTCGCCCTTATTTATTTCGGGTACGGTAAGGCAAGCGCATTCACCAACGCACCCGATATTAAAATGAAAAATATAATATAACCGAAAACCAGCTCAAGTATTAATGGAAATAGCAAAACAGAATTGATAGATTCTCCAGAGATTGCTCTTTGAGGACACCTGACTTTGTACACGTGTGCGCGCGTTAGCGAGTATAGGCGGGCACTTTATATCCGAGTGCTGATGCATGCTCAGGCAAACTTTGTCATAAGGGAAAGAACGATGACGGTTATTTCAGTTCCTTACAAATTATTACTGAAGCTTTCAGTTTATTTATATTTAAGGCGCTGACACTGCGCTGACATACTTTACGAAAGCGACTTGACTTTGTAATTAGTTGTGCCGAGAGATATTCCAGCTTCTACTGCAGGGAGGGATACGAGCAAGCTTTTCTAATTACGTGTCATGACGGCACCATGTCATTACGTCATTTCGACCTTTTGTTAGTAATTTTCTGTGGCTTGAGTCGATTAAACGATGCGGAATCGCATGGATTTGCGTTTATTTCGCACGCAGGCTTTTCTATTTTAATTTTTGTTCTTGTGGAGGCAAGCACAATGTTGACACGGCGTTAAAAAGCTAATTGTGTCTATAAAGAAAAAAACACTGAATTGTGGAAAGAAAAAAAGAGAAAGAGAGGAGTGAGACAAAAAAATTGTTGTCTATTTGTTTTCTTTTTGTTGTTATGCGACCATGAATTTGAGATGTTTAAAGTTCAAGTTCATATGTTTCTAGGAACAACAAAATTATGCCACCGCTAAACGTGCTTAGTCATACTGTTTTCAAGCTTTACAGCAATCTTGTACCGCACCTACGAAAAAAAAAACGGAGCTCGTTAGTAAGTTTATGCAATTAACAATACATCAGTAAGCGTTGCAGTTATAGATAAAACAATATAATCAAGAAATATGTCAACACACAATATATAAAAGGGCTGCGTTCCTTTTGGTGCCGAATTTCCCTTTAAAATGCACTTAATGAGCTAGTCTTGCAACAAAGTTTGCCAAATCCGGTCATTTTGAGAAGTTACCGCTTTTCCGAAGACGTGACAATCTTGCGTTTCACTAATGAGGTTGTAATTACAGAACCCACAAGCTGACCTTTAGACAATACTAATATATGAACACGTAAACATGCTTTATTAGCTGCAGTCCTATGAGCTATATTTTTTAATACAAAACGTATAATTTGCGCGAACGTCAGCTGCGTTGGTAGCAAGAAAAAAATACCTTATGTTTACAAAAAATAATTTGTACTTGCGCATGCGTGAAAATAACGGGTTTATGTTTTGGAGCAGGATTCACGTTTTACTGCATTTTCCAGAGACAATACAGGCCCTCTGCTCACCACCTCCGCAGATGAACCTTTCGGAAAGCCATATGGGCGACGCCGCGTTTCGGGGTATGAACTTCTCACAGTTGTTTTCAGAGTTTGAAACCCTTTGTTTTCATTTGAAATATCCATATTACCCGGAATACGCCAGATGATTACCTTTGTATTTGGAATCTTTGTGATCCTCTCGGCAGTCATGGTCCATCTGTGTAGTACTTCCCCATTTCAAAAATATTTGAAGGCAATGTAGAGGAACGCAACCATCTGGATGCAGCTTCAAGGTTCCCGCGTTGGCCGGAGTGCGTCGCCACGTGAAATATCTTCGTATATCTATCCATTCTTTATAACCTGTACATAGATTCTGTTTTGACTGCTACATTTCTTCGCGCCGCGGTAGTAGGTGAGCTAAATCACCGTGTTTTTATTGCCCTCCTGCGCCTGAACCAATCACAAAGCCTCTCGCGATACGCGCCAGCGTATAGAATATATACCAGAAGCTGCAGGCTGCCGCCCAGCCGACTTAACGGCCGGGGCGCTGCGCTAGAACACTCTGGAACACTGTAGCTGCACGCTCCGTCAGTGCGTTGAGTACGTTCTACGTTAGTGCGTGAGCGAGAAAAGTTGAGCGCGCGAGGGCAGGGGTTTACGGACACTACCATGCGAAAAATAGGTGCCAAAATGCCAGAAAGAACGGGGAATGCCGTTTTATTTCGCATTTCGATAGACCACGGGTGAGGTAATATGTTGAATGTCAAGGTGTTGCACTACGGAAGAGTTTTTTTTTTTTGTGAATAGATGATTTGCAAGTTGTTATTCCACTATACGTCTCCTGCGCTGAAGCTTGGAAACTGTGGCGCGCTCATTTTGGATCTCGCACCAACTGTGGCGCCTTCGATGAGCTTTTTTTGTGTAGTGCAGAATAACGGAAAATACCTTCCTACATCTTAAATTGGCTAGATTCGACGCCACTAGACAATCGAAAGTGCCAGATATATGCCACCACCACTAGGGTACGGGTCTCTTATTTGTGGGTGGTGACGTCAAAATGTATGGTGTCAAGATTTTCTTTTTACCATGGCACGCGTGAAACGGCATTTATTGGCTCGCACTCAGCTTTGACCTGTGATTCGACGGCGTTAATTTTAATTAATTTCGAATCAATTAAACTTGATTATTTTCTCTTCATACAAGAAGAGAGGGAAGAGGAGTGAAAGCAGTACAAGTGCTGCTTTACAGAGTCCCTTCCCCTACAGCTACACCAAAAGCAGCACTTTAACCATGCGAAAAAAAAACCACATATGAATGTTTTGCATACAAAGTAAACAAATAGCTATATTTAGCTCGACAAGACTAGCAACGAGCATACGTTTTTGCGAGAAACGCTTTCAAAATTCATTTCTAGAGACAAAATAAAATTTGCTACTTTGGGGAGCTAATACTTAATTATCTGACTTCCTTAGTTCGTCCTGGTGTGGGGGACCGTCCAGGTACAGGGGTGGCGTATGGAATACAAATGTTGTTTTAAGTGAAGTGAAGAAAGGGCAATGAAATTACTGCTCGGATTGCTCAAAGTTGTTTTTATGTTACGGAAAGTTTGCAATCGTTAAAAAATGTTAATGGAACAAAACCCAATTTTTAATATTGGTGCCGCGTGGCTATCATCCTAAGCATTGCCCAAAATTCGAAATAATTTCTTCTGCAATACATGGAGGGTGCTAATATTTATAATAGTGATAATTCCCCAGTCCAAAAAATAGTAATTAAACAAGCAGAGAATGAAGAGTTATAAAGAAGTCGTACAATAAGGGGAAATAATGTTTTGCTTTGTACTTATAAATTATTCCTACTACGTTTACGATTTTTTTGCAGTCCTTTGAACCTCGTCCTTTAGTCGCATATATTCAATAAATATTACGCCAAGCACCTTGACATATTCAAGAATTTCACTACCTTTTGAGGAGAGGAAGAGTATCAGATTATCGCAAATTTTCACACCCTCTGATCTAGAAACTACCGCTTTTGCTTTACTACTATTTATTACTAACGAATTTTTGTTGCTTCTTTATAATTGCCTCGTGATCGTGTTCCATACCATAGCACGCACGCTTCTATATGTGTGGATGTATCTCAATCACCCTTCCAACGTTATTACCTTGCTTCAGCTGCGCATTGCGCTAGTTTTTCAGCATCGTAAAAAGCACAGCATACTAGTATATAAATATGGAACTGTATCGTCGCTTTTAACGTGCAAAGGCCGTGCCTGACGCAGCTCACAAGCCCATGCCTCAAGCTAATCCCTACACACCAAAACGTCACGCGCACAAAAAGAAAAAAGAAACGGAGGTAATTGAAGGCACGAAAAATAAGGCAGTGTTTCTATTTTGTTTCGTCTGGTGATCATATCCGTCGGCATCATTGCGCTTTCAACGTAGACCTAGTTCAGCGTTCTGCTACTGCGCTTTGTGACGCTAGTTTCACCGTATCAATATGGAGGCTAAAACCATCTTTTCTAGATTAGCTAAACTGTGAAACTGTCGCAGTGGGCTACCCTTTTTCAAGACATATGTATTCCATAGAATACACTGCAGTTGACATAGCACCAGTCCTCAAAATGGTGGCGCGTCGATCGACGCTAAGCGGCACCACTTTCTGGACTAATAAAGCCTCAGCGCTTTTTCCGCATGGCCGAAAGAGAAGGCCATAGGGGCCGTGCTGGAACGCGGAAGAGAAGGCAACGCGCGTGGATTTACCTTCATAGCAGCGAGTTACTATTGATGTAAGCGTGTTCATTTTCCTAAAAGCCAACTGTGCACACCATTTGGGTTAGGAAGCTGATTTTCTTAGTTTAACAAATTATTGTTTCAAAAAACCATTAATGCAAAATGCAAGAACAGGGTAGGAGTTTAACAAGGTTTCCATATGAATAGGGTTTACTTTTAAGCACAAAATTATAAATGGTGTCATTACCCCTGCCAGATAGATTATTTATGAATAATGCGTGCCGAAATTGTAGGATAAAGAATGATTGAAGACTGTATTACACATCACAGTACCAACACGGTTGAAATAGTAAACGTATGTAATAACTAGAGGCCGGATGTTTAGGCACTAAAAAAGCCACTTTTAGGCGCCTATAAAAGGCACTAAAACTTAGTAATATAAATATATAGGCACAATTAGTTTTTATTCACAGGGTTCTTTCGAAAGCATTTAGGGGCTCTGCCATTCAAAGAAATACAAAATAAAGTGGTACAATAGGAATTATAATTCAAGTTTTCCAACCTTCGAAAAAAAAGTCCACTCAACTCCACACCGTTGCTAAGCTGTCGCATGTTGTACATAGTCCAACTAGAAACAATACGGAAAATTATGAAAACAATAGCAAACACGCACCATCTTAAGATTCTTAGGTTCAAACTTCTGCCTCGTCGCTTAGAACCAGTTTGTACGCTGGAAAAGAGCATTCCACGTCAACTGATGTGAGTGGGGCGTACTTGTACTTAGGAATATTCAATGCTTGCATACCCTCTGGTACCCTGAACTTGAAGTGTTCCCCGGTGATAACCTTCGGGACTTCTTTGAGTACAGAAAACCCACTATTTTCGCTCAAGACGGACTGAAGCTTTGAAGGAACTTGTTCAGCAGCGGGGTCTGCGGGGACGGCGTCGCCTCGTTCTTGAACGTTCGAAATGAGCCCGATGTTCTGAGCCAGAGTTTCGCCGGCACTTTCGAGGCTCTTGATTGTGTCCGCCAACAATGTGAAATTGGAACACGCATATGCCAAGTCACCTTCGAGAGCGTCCTCGCGCAGGACATCTTGAGTCTTTCCGACTAAGACACTATCGTCTGCTGGAAACCTGCTGGAAACCAGCAAAGTTAGTACTGCAATACTCTACAGCTTTATGCCACGGTCCTCATCGTGTCACAATGGGTTCTGGTGGAACACGCACCCCTGGTAGCTGTTCCTTAAATGCGCAAACACGAGACGGTGACTTAAGGAACATAGCCTTCCCAGCAGCAACGATATCGTTTACATGCTTGAAGTGTTTTCTTGGCTCTTCGCAAATGCGATGAATGTCGTGGGCGAGGCAGGTGACGTGCACCGCCTGCAGGTAGAAAGCCTTCAGGAGGAGGGCAGCTTAATGCATATAAGCCACCGCATTCGTGTAAAGTAGCAATACCCTGCTGTCTTCCAATCCAGTGGGGTATAGCACCTTCAAGGACGTGTTGACAAAGTACGCCACGGTCTCCCCGTTTGCTCTCTCTAGCGTCTTGGAGCACACAAAAAAGGCGTTGTTCTCTCGTCTGTTACAAGGTTCCCAACAACGAGGTGCGCGGCAAAGCGTCCAGTCGCATCTGTCGTTTCGTCTACGGAGACCCAAATACACGAGTCCCCAAGTGTTTTTTTCAGTTTCTTCAATGCTTCCTCCTACATGGGCCGGAGGTAGATCTTGCGCAGAGTCGACTCCGACGGTACGGTATGATTGGAGTATTTTGTAAGAATTCTTTGAAAACTGAGTTTTCTACTTTCGGCCAAGGAATATTAGCGGCGACTAAGGCTTCGCGGAAGTCTGCGTAGAATGCGTTCTTCTTTCCATCCGTAAGGTTGTCTCTCAAACATGACTGCCTAGGCGTTGAGGGCACTTTGCGTTCTGCGTTGGCTTGATTTCCTGCTGTTTTTTTCGTGTTGTGCCAGGCGGCACTTCTTCTCGCATGGAATCTTAAAGAAAAAACAAAAAAACATTTCTATATGTCGAAAAGTGTAGTGCGCCGTCCTGAGTGGGGATGGCTTTGAGCAATATCTTCCTAATACCTCTAAATATACTGTCACTGAAAATATATTAGTGTTTTACAATGGCGAAAAAGCCTACTCATTGTGCAAGCTTGTCCAGGTTTTAGTTTAGCATCAGAGCACAGAGCTGTCATACGCTCCGCTGCCAAAGCTCATTATTGAGAGACTATCTGCCGCTTAGGTGACAGGGCGCAGGGTTGTTGGGTGAACTACGGCTGGCGCCCAAATTTGGTGTGTGCTGTTTATGGGAGGCATCGTGAGATACTGCATGCTACTCATCTCTCTAGAGTTTGTTTGCAGATTATGTCGCGCAAGATAAGGGTTATTTGAGTTCCATCGCCCCCAGCGTTAGTTTCAACTGTACACGACCAACCAAAGCATGACGGGAGACAACAAGCATGCACTGGAGATCAGTAATCCGATAGGAAGACACTGTGCGTTTTGTCTTGTTACTGAGTATAGCTTATTAATTAAAATTTCAATTAGCGTCAAGACGTTTGTGTGAATCCTTTTGGTGGTCTTTCGCCGGGACGTCACGGAGACAATTTTTTCCCGAGTCACCTTGCGAACGGTCCGGTAGTGGCTGATGGCAACTTCGAATATTCTTTCTGCTTGGTCTTTGAATACCATGCGTACAGTTCAATTCGTGCGATACTAATCTAACGGGAACAAGGTCGCTTTTCTCACTGTGATGTCACGGAGACGACACAGCTACCAATCAGCACGCTGCAACTACACCAACGGTTGTGCTCGTTCCCGGGGCTAATAGATTACGAAAAACATTATGCTTGACCTATCCGTCGAATAAAAAAATACTTAAAGGGATACTTTAACGAAATTTGAAATATACCCGTCGTGTTTACATATAGGCTGACTATGATCCACAATATCCGTAAATGAGATTCGCACGTTTGTACTTTGATTCTGATGGCTGTATTTTTCGCTATAAACGGCACACTCTGGCAAACGCTCGGAGAGCAGCCAGCGGAGAGCACGTCATATCCGCCGCAATCGTGACGTAGTTTGTCTCGGGACCTTACGTCCGGACGCAGCGGACGCTGCGAGCCTATCCCAGCCAATCCTGCTCTGTGGATGTAGCCCGTGATACGCTTTCCGCGCGTCGCTGTGCCCCCTCTCCAAGGTCACGTGAGATTCACACGGCCTTCGATAGGCCCCGATGGCACGTAGCATCCGCTGAAAGCAGCCGAAGCACACCATCGATCGGGCCACCGCAAGTAACCCCAAAGCTGTCTTTGTACGAATTTTGAGTGACGGGTTAATATTCTATAATCTTGTAGAGGGACAGTAGCGACTTCTGGGAAACACAAAAGAGAATGTCTCAGGGAGAGGGGAGTTCCTCCTTCAGCTCTTCCCTCGTCGTAGCCGGAGGCGATACAGTTACGTCACTAGCTGTCAAGGTTCCTAGACGGGCATTAGAAACGAGGAGTTAGCGACATCCACCAGGTGCTCTTTGCTAATCGTTTAATTCTTTTTAAAGGGGCAGTGCAACGATTTTAATGTTGAAAGAATTGGCAGTTTCCATTTTTTATATTGTTGATGCAAGCCCAAGTGACCAAAAACGCGTCACCTTTCCCCGAAAAACTGCTATTCTGCTGCGTAATCGCAAAGCAAAAAACCAATTATTTGCCGATCTGCAGCCGCCTGCCAGGGTTACGGGAACTAAAATGACACCGTCTCTGGGGGTACGCGGAAGTCAACAAAACTTCTCCCCTCCGCTGCTACACTCGCCGTCAGCCCCGTGGTGAACGGTCCTTTGTGTCGATCGCTCGCCGCGACCTTCGACGAGGCTAATCCTTTCAAAGTTGACAATCGCCGAGGAAGCGGCTGGTCTCTGAAGAGAGAGCCCAAGGGGAAACTACGTGAACCTCCAGAGTACGTCACTCGAAAGTCGACGTGGAGAGTGGAGGGGCACTTTGACCTTCGATTTGTTTCCTTTTTTTTTAATAAGAACTAGCGCTCGAATGAAATTACGGTTTTCTGTTTTTCGTTCCATAGGTGACGCCGATTAATTTCCGCGGTTAATTGGCCAAAGTCTGAAAATTGTTGCTCAGCCCCTTCAAGCAAACGCCGCGGTCCTATCTGCACGCTCTTCATCTGTCGTTTCTGCAGTCTTGAGTGCGAGTCTGCGCCGCATTTCCAGTGGCGTCGGTCTTTCCGGGACTTGCGCCTGCACAAAAAAGTGCTCGGCGTTGTCTACCCTATTACAGCGGGTGATCCAGACACGTGTGCTTTTTCCAAGTCTCAGCTTCTACCTTCTGTACTTCAAGGTGTGTAAAGTGATTGGTTTTGATTTTAATATTTTGTGGTTATCTGGATGGCCAAGTTGTTGTTTGACGGTGTTGCTTGCACTTAGAATTGCGGAAAAGCAACGGTCAACCGTAAAGGAAGTGGCGAAGATCCTGGCGAGGTTTCTACTAAACTGGATGATATAAACACTAAATTAAGCCAAGAAAGTGATACCATGAACACAAAACTAGAGACATAACTGGAGGGCGTTAATCAGTGTATTCACTTCATGAATACAAATTTCGTGGGTTTTAAAAAAAGACCTCACCGCTCTCGTCAAAGAAATAAAAGAACTGAGAGCTGAACAGGACATTCTCAAAGTTGAAAATAAGAGGCTTGCTTACGAGCTTTCTACGGCAAAAAGAGGGCTTCTCGACCTCAAACAATACAAATGAACAAATATTCCGGAAATATGGAGACTCCCATAGAACCCAAAGGAATAAATTGAGACTCTGGTCGATAAGCTTGCTAGTTGTGCAGGGGCTTAAATGTGCCGCGCTGGCATTGATGTTGTACATCGTGTACCTTCGAAAACCCAAGGAGTACAAAATATGATTGTAAAGTTTGTGCGACGTAGTGTCTGATATGAAATCTTGACAAAGACGAATAAATGAAGACTTACGAGAGATGACCTCGGTTTTGTGACTTCTGCGCCAGTTTATGTAAACGAACATTTATGACTCGAAAACATAATCTTGCTGAGCAGAGCTACCTGCTGCAAAAAATGAAAGGGATGAAAATTCGCCAGGGTTTTGAACAGTAGAATTCTTATGCGGAAAAATGAGACTAACGACGTCATTTTGATAAAAAGAGGACTTTTCAAGATTGCGTAGACGGAAAGGAGTTTTTTTCTTTGTCCTTTGTTATGTCGCTGAACTTCTTTACACCATTTGATTTGTATGATTTTCTGAAAAGAAAGTATTCCTTATCAAATAGGTTTGTTGAGATAAATACTAGATCAGTGAAAACTAGCATGATTAGTTGCATAATCTGTTTCCTTAATTTGGGCCACACTTAAGTGTTACCATGTTTTCCGAGACGTGGTATAAAGTAATGCCGATTATTTTATTTTTCCCGACTACAATCATCCCAGGGTTGATAGAGCTGGAAAAAGAGGCGGTGGTGTCGCTATGTTGCTGAAGAAACATGTGATGAGGTACGAAATATTAAAGCAGTTTTTATAATTACCGAGTGGTATGAAATCTTGACTGTTTTTGTTAATGTCACTATATTTTCCGTGGCTTATCATCCCCCGAGTGCTGCCTTTGCACCTTTTATCTAACTTTTTGAAGAGCTCTGTGGTTTTGTAAATAATCATAACCATAGATGATCTTATATCGCTGGTGACTTTAAGAACGATTTATTTACTGATAGTATTTTTGCAATTTGCATTTACAACTCAGTTTCAGTTTTTTTAATGTCATCAAAAACCCTACAAGAGTAACTAATACAACATCTTCTCTTCTTGACTTGTTTATTACAAACTGCGAACTTTCCGTACTCTCTGCCGGCGTGATTTCATTAGATATTAGTGATCACCTTCCAATTTTTATAGCGGTACAAAAACATCACTTTAGATAATGTTACATTAGCTGGACAGCAACTACATACCAATCCGTTACGAAACACCAGTTAGATGCTTTCCGCTATAAAACAAAACATACAAATTGGTCTGTTATTTTTGAAAGTCGATCGGTAGATGATGCTTGTAACTCTTTTTGGAAATCTATATCTGAATATATGGCAAGTAGTTTCTATTTAAAACCATAAGACCCACAAGAAACCTCGCAAACCTTGGGTTACGCAAAAACTTCTCAGTATGATTCGCGCGAAAAATAAATTATATGGCTAGTTTTTGAGATCCAGGGTAAATTTCAAACTTGAGATTATCAAGGAATGTAGAGACAAACTAACAAGCATGCTGCGACAAGCGAAGAAAAATTATGACATAAATATGTTTAGGATCCATGATCTACGTCAAAGTGACGTGATGTGGCAAAGGCTTGAAACATTGCTTAACTATAAGCCACTGGTTTCTACACCAGTTGAAATAACGATAAACGCTAATATAACTTCGGGGACAGATGTGGCGAATGCTTTTAATAACTATTTTGTAAATCTACCAACATCCTCTCTTTCTACCACTAAAATAATGTACTTCAGTTCATGCCATTACACTTGCCTAATTATATATATTTCTTTTTCCCATTGATGTCTCCGAAGTCTATAATATATTAATGAGACTAAACAATAGTAGAAGTATTGATGTATACAATAAGCAGAAAAAACCAGCATAGCATGTTCTAAATATCTTAGCACCATGCATAACTTATATGTTCAATCTTGCACTTGAGTCCGGTGAGTTTCTTATCAAAATGCAGATTGCCAAAGTTAGTTTGTTACATAAAGGTGGTGATCCAAATTACATTAACAATTTTAGACCAATTTCTATACAAAGAACAAAGAGCGTTTTGGTGAATATACAAGAATCATGCGGTGACCGATACATTGGTCAGACAGGGCGTTGCCTGAACACCCGCCTACGAGAGCACTTCCGCGACGTTTCCCGTGCTTCAGGCGACTCTTTTCATCCAATTGTTGTGCATGAACGCCTCTGCACGAACTGTGAAGCCCGGTTCAAGGACACCAGCATAATTGGAAGACACAAGTACAAGCCCTGCTGAGAGATCATTGAAGCATACAGGACAGCCGGATACGAACACAACATCGCTGCTCCTTCTCTTGGGTTGTCCAGAGTTGAGATGAACTACCTGAAGCTAAAGCTGAATTAGTTAAAGGGCTCATCTATCTAAATTTGTCAAGGGTGTTCTTTTTTTTTCCTTTTTCTTTATCTTCTAGTTTATTTGGGGATTTCGGGTGTATATATATATGTTTCCATGTATCTTCTACTTCAGTCTAAAACGTTAGGAGGGAGATAGTACGTATCGAAGGAGACATCAGGAAATGTTTGTTGCTAGCTGAAAGAACTGTGCGGTCTCTCCTTGTCTCTAAGTGTTTTTATTATTTCTTTGATTATTGCAATTTTTATTCTTCGAGTATTTTCTAACCCACTTGAAAAACTAGTCTCATATAGAATTATCTCTCAACTTGAGAAATACATTTTAATTACATATTGCAAATTTGGTTCCCGTAAAAAAATTTTTCCACCAAGTTAGCAATATTAAAGAAAGAAATAATATTAAAATAATATAAATCGCGTTAATAATCACTTCTTAACAATCGGTATATTTTTATGTTTCTTTAAAGTCTTCGATACGATTAATCATGATTTCTGGATAGCCAAATTATAATACTAAGGCATTCGTGGTAAAACATTAAATTTTTTAGTCTTATAGAATCAAACGCAGTTTGTGTCTATATTAAACTCTAAGTCAGATATTTAAAAAAATAACAAATGGTGTGCCCCCAGGCAGCATATCAGGATTCCTACTTTTTATTTTTATATTACTAATATTGTAAATATAAATCGTGATCCTAAAATTGAAATTACTATATATGCTGATGACACTAGTGTCTTCTTTCCGATAACGATAGCCGCACTCTAGTAACTAAATGTAATTGTGTTCTTGATCGTGTTGAAACATGTATAAAAGATAATCACCTTCAGTTAAATTCGGAAACCACTGAAGCAAGCAAACACTGAAGCAACCCCCTGATTTCAAACAAGAAAGAAATTGATTTTGTCGACGTTATTAACACTTTGGGCCTGTGGTTTACAAATAGTTTGGCTTAGAATAAGCATGTTAATTACTTTTCGTCTTAACTGTCGAAAACAGTGGTGTGGATGACCAAGTTTAAATAATTGTTACCGCGTTGTGTTAAGCTTCAACTTTATAATGCTTTGGTAAATTCGCAACTAAATTATTGTCATATCTTAAGGTAACAGCGCAAGATCAATCACACAACACAACACACAGACGGACAAACACACGCGCTGACTTAGAACTCTTTGTATTCTGCTACTTCTTTCTTCTCTTCATTTGATTGAGTCTCGAAATCGCTCTGACCAGCAATAATAGCGCGAATACAGGAAACACTTCTAAATATAATTCTCACTCCTCACCGCATTTATCAGAATAAAAATTCAAGCTCTTTTTGAGACAGTGTTAAGGCTGGACTACTAACACACTTGTAATCGAGAAGCGCTATTTTTTAGCTTCTTTTATCTTCCTGGTCAGCTGGTCCTGACTTCTTCCTATTACAGAACATTTTTGAAAATTGGCTACGCATCCACAATCCCTTCAGTGTATGTCCAGGTGTCCTGAAACGATTTTGTGGGTGTTATAGAAGTGCTCTCTTAAGCGATCATTCAAACACCTGCCGGTTTGGCCTACATATTCTATACCACATGAGAGTGGAATATAATAAACTACTCCCTCAATGCAAGGAACAAAGCTCTTCTGGTGCTTTTTGTACAACCAACTTTACGGAGTGTTGACACATTGACCTTGCTGCATAAGCTCAGAAGCTTATGCGGGGCAGAAAAGGCTACGTTTATGTTGATGCGGTTTCATAGCCTCTTAAGACTGCGCGATACATTATGATATATGGAACAACAGCCATTATTTTCATTATATCTCTTCACTCGCTTGTAACTTGATCACCCCATCTGATTTTCTTTAAAACAACTTCTGCTGCAGCCGTCAGTAAGACCGTGCGATGCATTATGTATATATGGAACAACGAAGACAACGGCTGTTGTTTCATACATGCATAATGTATCGCACGGTCTTAAGAGGATATGAAACCGGATCAACATAAACGAAGCCTTTTCTGCATCGAATAAGCTTCTGAGCTTATTCAGGAAGGTCAATATGTCAACACATCGTAAGGTTGGTCGAATGCTTTGCAAACGTGGAGGGCGATGCTGTCAACCCGGGGTGCAGGGTCAAGAATGAAAAGTAGGCTATCAGTGAAAGTTAGAAGTTGAGTTTCTCAGGACAGCGATTGCCGAAAACCATGTTGTGAATGTGAAAAGAAAGAAAAAATTGAATCTATAAAAAGCAAGATGGAAGTAAATGCTATGTTCTAAAGGTTATCAAGGCGGCTAATTAAGGAAGTAGGTTGATAGTTAATGAGACTAAGTCTGTGACCTGATTTGTGAAACGGAAGTTCCTTCCCTGTTTTCCAATCTTTCGGTAAGACACCGCAGTTAAGGATTCTTCAAAAAGTTGAGAAAGAAAGTTTCGATGTAAGTTTGAGTTTGCACTAAAAATTTAGATGTAATATAGTGAACACCACACGAGGTCAACATTTTCAAAATATCAGTAAGTTTTGTAATTCCGTCATAATAAATTATAAGCGCATCTATGGGAAAAATCATGATCTGGATACGTTGAAAAACATGAACTAACGTCGCTAGAGAACGACTTAACAAATATGTAATTTAAAACAGTCACATTGATATTTTGGACTGTCGACACCATCAACCTTAGTAAGCGTAAGATCAGCTCTATTTGACCCGTTAACCACACTTCAAAACTGACAGCATAAAAGAAAGTGTGACATAAAAAATAAGAACTTGGTCTAGTCGATGGCTACCTTATAAGCATTTGCGGCTGTTTTATAAGATTGCGAACGGTCATAAAAGCCAGACAATTTCGCAGTGCGGAAAATACGTTTCTGTTTGTTAAATTGACGTTTAAGTTAGACATTAAACCAAGGCAACGACAGGTTAGGAACAATCGTCCTGCATGGAATAAATAAGGTAATTACGGAGTTCATTATGTGCTAAAGCAAATTCCTGTTAGTTTCAACAGAACGTTCTGAAAAAGCAAGCAGGTACTCATCCAGGAAGCGAGCTAACTCATTATTTATCGCTTCGAAGCTTTTTCTTATTGTAGTCTAGAAAATGTTTCGTGGCTAATGAAAAAAAACACGTTTAAATATACAAGTTGAACTGCAAAATGGAATCATCACTAACACCTTGTAAATAGGTTCTTGAAGAATCAAGACTTGAGTTAGTGGTGAGTATGAGATCTAACACATTGGCAGTTGTACCCAAAGACCGGGTGAGATCGGTAACAGCTTGTGTAAAAGAAAATCGGCACAAAAATTGAGGAAATCATGATAATGAAGAAAGCTCCAAGAACTAGCAGGAAATTCTCCAGACCAATCAATAAGAGGTAAGTTAAAACAAAGAGTAAAAACATGGGTGCCAGAATAAATCTAGAACAAATGGCGTTCAAAGCATCGCGGAAGTCGAGAATGAAACTTACAGAGGCATTGGGGGTGGCAGGCGCACATAATATTTTTGTAAACGCATTAAAACTAACGCGCATGAGTTCCAGTGGAGTAGCAATATTCACGTGCTAACATTAAAAACATTCACTAACTGCAGTCAAAACTCCACCCCCACGCCCAATATTCAGTCACAACGATGAAACATATATTTTCGCACAGTCAAATATCTCACTATCATGCATAACAGTTGATAACCATGTTGTGGTCGAATTAGCTGATAACACGTTTCAATCCTGTCGAATGTTCCTTCTATGACAATTTGACGCGCGATGCCTGGTAGGGCTGTCATGTATAAGGGTGTAATAGTAGGTGCGCAGGCTATAGTCTGTTTTAAACATGCGTCATGTGTTCGATAATTTGGCCAACTAATTACTGTATAACGTTTTTCTGAAAAGGTTGCTTCAACCGAAAAAAAACTTGCGTTTTTTAAATGCTCTTTAGTGTTTTTTTTATTGTGCGGTAAATTGCGCGGCTTGCCCATTGTGTTTTTGTTCTTTGGTGGTTTATTCTTGGTATATGAATATCACTTGACTATATTTGACGTGACTGCGTCCACCCCCTCCCATGCAACAACGCCTTTGGCGCAGCGGGGTAACCTGGAATAAGTAAATAAGTCAAGATGACAGCGCACAAAAGAACAATTTTGGAACATAAATGTTGTTACTTAGTCCACAAACGCTAACAACTCCCCAGTCCAAAAACAAAACAAAAAACGTGCTCCACCATATCAAGAAAGCAAGCAACGTTTATTCCATAATCAAAGACCGCGGAATTTCGCTCTCAGGATAGGCCACAGACATGGGCGTACCAACCGGGGGGCAAGGGGGCGCTTGCCCCCCCAGTTCTCAGAGTGGGGGGCAAGTCATGTGTTTTGCCCCCCTGAAACAGCCGCCACTGGGCAGGGCAAACACTGGCCGGCGGCGCCCAAGGATTACCAAGGGCACCACCCCCGACCCGCGGCGGCATATTTTTAACGCGGAGGCGATACAAACCCTAGCAACGGCGCTCACGCCGCATTGGCTGGTTCGCGGAGATCGGCGCTGCCACCGTCAACAAAGGCAGTGGCTACAATGCGAGTTTCCGAAGCGGTAGCGTAACTTAGTTTCAAGATGTCTGCCTCATGCGTAGCATACCCGGGTTCTATCCACGGTGTGGGCTTCTTTTCTTTTTTCCTTCTACATTTTTTTTTGTCGAGGCATTTGGCGATATTTACGAAATTTCTTTTTTACGATTAACACTGAAAAAAACAACAAATGTTGTTGACGAAACATCGCTGAACGAAATCGTATGCACGGGGGAGAGCGGGGCTTGGGTTGCCGGCTGCAAAGCGGCGTATACGGGGGTATAAGGAGGGGGGGGGGGGGGGGGCTAAGTGGCTTAGTAGTTTTGTAATTAGCAGCCGCACACTGTCGCCGCGAAGTGCGTGAACGCAGGCGGGGGAAGGGGGGGGGGCGGGTTATATACACGCGCTGCCCGAATCCGAAATTTAAGTTCCCGCGCGTCGCAGAGCAGCCAATCCGGCGTTAGCGTCGTTGGTAGGGGGTCTATCACCTGCGACGTAAAAGTTTGTGATGAACCGAATCTGTCGAAATCAGATTCGGCAAAGTTCCGCACATGCCAAAATTTAGAAGAAAAGTTTGGCAAAAATTCGGCAAAAATTCGGCTAATGTCTGCGCGCCCGCACGAACGCGACGGGGTCATGGATCGCAAATGGACGCCATCGTACAGTAGTACAACCAGCGCTTACAGCGAGGTGTGGAGTAGTTGACACGGTAACTGTGCGTTTGTGAGCATTTGCGAGTGTGGTTCCCTTCAATTTTTTCTGCCTCCAGAACAGAAGGTTGACCAATAATTTACGCAGTCCACTGCGCAAGTGACAAATGATGCGGTGCATTCTCGATAACGTGATTTTCATTTGACCTTTCCATTGATGAAACGAGGTAGTTGAAACATTGACTGACGACTGACAATTACGCTCAGTGTTCGCAGTCCACTGCCGTCAAACAAGGCAGAGTCACGAGACCTTGCCAGAATGTATGGGATGCAGTGGCATCCTCATCATATATAATGTGATGCATGTTTCCCCCTTCTTTTCTTTCCTTTTTACGCACTTTGTGTAGTGTGTATATTGTGTACATTTATATATCGCTTTTGTTTTTTCACATGTGGTGGCGGGCTGGCAGGCGCTCTGCGTAAGGATTTTTACCTATCTGCATAGCCCGGGCCGCACACCACCACATCAGCCCCTTCCAGTTTGTGCAAATAAAATTAATATTATTATTATTATTATTACTCTAACAATCCTATTTTCTGCTCACAGGTAGTTTCTGCCAAAACAAAATAATATTGCTTTTTATTTCGCTTTATTTCGCGATTTTCATGTATCTGCATAAAACTAAACACAAAACTATATATCATGCTCGACGTTGCACATCCGACATCCTCCTAACTCTCCCCATCATCCTAAACGTCCGTGTGTCCTTACACCAGAAACCGGAATTTTAAAGGTTAAAAACGGCACGTTGCGAATATGGAACGCACACTTTCATGTAAAGCTGACGTCAAGTGACTCAAATCGAAAAACATGCATGTTTACAATATTGTTATCTCTTCTGGTGAAGGCTCAGCAACCGTTGCATTCCTTTTCGCGGACGAAACGGCGACTGCCAGAGAAAGTAAGAACGCAGTGATTGCCTTTATTTTTAACAATGTAAACACACTAATTGCAGGCGTGCGCTGATAAAGTCTCAAAATCAAAACTCTCGTAGCGTGATTTGTGACTGCGCCGGCTACTACCCAACCTCGTTGTCACGCCACTTTCTGGAAGCAGACACTAAACTTGCAAGTAAACACACAAAAGCAACACCAATACAATTATCTTGCAGAATATCACCTCATTTAGTAATAACTGTGTCAATAGGCACTACATGTTGTATTTAAGATAAGATGAAAAATGAACCTTTTTTTCGTGAAAAAAAAACTAAATATCAACGTTAAGTCTGGAAAATAGCTAACGTAATACCTGTTCACAAAACTAGAGATCACCAACTAATAAATAATTACCGTCCCATCTTGCTCACCAGTGTTCCATCTAAGCTCAATAAACTTTATTGACTCTCATAACCTTCTTTTTGAACATAACACGGATTTCATAAATCTTACTCTTGTGAAACCCAGCTAACCGCCTTCCTTACTGATATTTATTCAAGCTTCGATTCGAGTATTCAGACCGACGCCATTTTCATTGACTTCTCCCAAAGCATTTGACAAAGTACAACACCAACGTCTTTTAGCAAAGCTTAACGATAGTAATATTCATCCCTCTGTTGTTAAGTGGATTTCTGAATTCCTACTTAGCCATAAGCAATATTCCTCCGTTAACAACGTAAACTCTCCCACCTCTACCGTAGTGTCAGGTGTCCCTCAGAGAACCGTACTTGGCCCCCTTCTGTTCCTAATCTATACTAATGATCTCCACCTTAATATAGCTTCTTCTGTGCGCATGTTCGCCGACGATTGTGTCATTTACCGACCCATTCTTTCATACCATGATCATAACGCTCCCCAGGAAGTCCTTGTGAAAAGTGGCAGATGAAGTTAAACTTCAATAAATGTAGATCCCTATAATTTTCCCGCAGTTCGCGTGCCGCACCATTTTCGTATTACCTCGATCACTAACACTCAAGTAATAGCATGCTCATCTTATAAATACCTGGGTGTTCATCTCACCTCAGACCTATCATGGGCTACTCACATGCTTCTGTTATTTCTACTAACCATTCTCTCAGATATTTGCGCTGTAACCTCAAACTGCTACACCCTCCGTAAAACGACTAGTGTATACTACTCTTTATCGAAGTTAGAATACGCCTCATCTATATGGTCCCCATGGCAGCCCTACCTTGCAAATAATCTAGAATCCGTCCAAAACAAAGTCCTTCGTTTTATTTATAACAACTACTGACTATATACCAGCATATCAGGATTATACGCCAATCACTAACCTTCATTAACTTTCCCTTCGCCACCGAGTATCACGTCTTTCTCTCCTTCATCGAATTTTTTATCACAATAGCCACCTCAAAGGATCACTGCTATCACCTCCTCATCGCATTTTCCCGCGTCTAGATCATTTATGTAAATTGCGTCCAATTCGATCATCAACTGTTTCTCACCAGACTTCCACACTACCATTGGCCATCGAGGCTTGTAATTCACTGCCTCATAACATCGTTTAATCAGGGATACTAATAAATTTGTTGAAGCCTTTACTCTCACTTTACCTAAACTTCCTAGTTAGCTTACAGTGTTATAATTGTGTTTACTGCTCCATTTGTTTTTGTTTTATTGCCACCCCCTTGTATAATGCTCCACGGGCCCTCAAGTAAAATGTATGATGATGATGATGATGATGAACAGTGTATTTTTGCCGATTCTTTCGAAAGGTTCGGCAAAAGTTTGGCAGCGCCGAATCCCAAGATTCGGCAAAAGTTCGGTCCATCACTATAAAAATATGCGACCCGGGGGGGGGGGGGGTTGGTTCGCCCCCCACTCAAAAACAAGTTGATACGCCACTGCCCACAGAAGCAACCTGTCATTTTACTGGCATAACTCATTCAAACCCGTTTTCCCCCTGCGTAGCGCGATTTTCTCCCAACATACTTTCAGGACGCACGCGCCCTCTCACGCACGCAAACCGCCGAGCCCCGTGTTCAATGGGTTGCTTTAACAGCCAGTGCGCAACGGACTTTCATTGCGCGGCCTTCAACTTCGCAATCCACTGCCCAATCTAATCTCAAAATGACGCTAGATTGTTAGACCAGCCACAGACCCAAGCCCGTTAAGGCCTTCATACTCCACCTGGCCTTTCTATCTTCCCAGTTGCACCGTGCTCAAAAGACTTAGCTGTCAGCCTGCATGAGAAACGACTCCGTCAATGAAAGCGTCCGTCTCCGTCCGAGAAAGTGGAGACCTGTTTGCGTCCATCGCGGAGTGATGGATGCGAAGCAGCCGAGCCGTCCCTCGTGGAGACGAAGCCACCGGCGGCAAACTGCTCGCTTGTTGAACTTTTCCTGCCTTCCCTCCCCTTCCATCCCGCGGCTATCCCACACAACAAAAATAATAATAATACAAATAAGTAAATAAACGGATGGAAAGACCAACCGCCGAGGCGTGTCCCAATTGAAAGATTATCGAGTCTTCGGCCAGGAGGAGTAAAGAGACGATCGAAAGGCCTCGGTGATTCCTCTTCCCGCTTTAGACGTGGTTACCATCCTCAAGGACCCCGCCTTTTGCTTTTCCCCTCGCATCCCCATTTCCCTTTCCGTTTGTCGTCTCTGTTGGCCTCCTTCCCAGTGCTTCGGCGAGGCTTAGGGGCTCAGAGGCCGAGAGGAAGCCTTCTCCCCTCGGCGATTGGGTCGGAGCGGCGGCGGATGGATGGGCTCTATCTTTGCGGCCAGGCTCGTTAAAAGAAAGAACAAACTCGTCGCTTGTGTTCCGCTCGAGCGAGTGTGACTGGCCCAGGTTATAACGTTGCCGCTGCCGCCGGGCCGCAGCGCTGTGAACGGTCGTGGCCGCTTGGTCGGGATTCTGGGCGACCGCCGCTGATTCAGCAGCCTTTCTTTGCGCCGCTGGCTCGAAATGATGGAACAGTTGGAAGATCCAATAGCGCGGAATTCTGCCTGGCGCGCAAGTGGCCTCTCATTTTTTGCTTTTTAATAATGAAGATAAACGAGAGAAAAAAAAAAAAGCTCGGGAAAGAAGAAAAGCAACGATATATTTTGGTTCTTTTTTTTTCTGAATGTACGTGCATTATTGAAAAATTATTTTTGTTTTTGTGTCACTTTTTTTTTGTAGGCTGCGGTCGAAGTTTAGTTTCGTAAAGTTCCGAAAAGTCTGGCTGGTGATCGCTTTTATTAGATTTTCCGTGCAATCTCCTACATGGCTCATTTACTGTACGATCCTCGTGGAGAGGATTAGAGGAGTAACATATTATTATGTCGATCAAAAAGCCCACGTTATATCTAATATTTTCTTCCGATCGGTTTAATATTCTATACTTTATTATTAAGACTACACGACAATGCAGTGCCAGCAGAAATGAAAAAAAAATCAGTGTCCGCGTTCGTCGCTTTTAACTTTGAACTTCCATTCTAATTTATTATGCATACGTGAAATATTAATCATTGTCCAAACTATCTTCAAAAAGGAACTTGTATCAACCCCGTCTACATCATCGCCGGGAATGAAAATATCACTTTATGTATTTATTCTCAATCAGTTCGGGACTCATCGAAAGCATAAATAAGATACACAGAAGAATGGCACACACATCGATAGAACAGTTCTCACTTGTGTTCATTGTCATTGCGGCTAGTCCTGTTACATGCGGCTGCGGTTTCTGCTCAGGATGAAAACTTGAACTTAACGCTATTCGATGTTTATGTAACGATATACGGTTTGTAACTGAGAGCACAGCTCAGCTTAAGCCAGAGGCGAATTCTATGCCTTGGCAACGCGGATTAATATGGAAAGAGAGAATAATCTCGAACACGTCTGATGGCAGTTGGCCCCGCCATTTTTATCTAAAAGCACGCGTCAAATAAAAAAATTAAAACAATTCAAGAACGCACTTTCAACGCGGGCGTTTTAAAACAAGAATCACCTTCTCTCCATCACAACACAAAAATATAAACATAGGAATAGAAGTAGAAACTTAGTGCTTCGAGATTGAACCTTCAGCAGATTAAATTTGCATTATAATTTGAAGACCTGGTTTAGGTCGTCCCTATACCTTTATTCTAGGTTATTTGTTAAGGTGGCCGCAAGGACACCATTTCGCATGCCTTTCGGTCAGAGCCTCGCTTTAACCGAAAACTAGTTTTTTTCCTTCCGACTTTGGGTTTCTCCTGAATGAGGTAGAAACTAGCGTAATGCTATTTTTTAGACTTAGTCGCGAACACTCGGTGACTAGAGTCTACAAAACAAAATTGAAAACGAGTGTCCCGTCTATTTCTCCTTCACCGTATCTTCTACCACAACCATGCCTCTTCGCGGATCGCTGCTTTAACTCCTGTGACAAATTTTTTCCCGCTTTGACCATTCCTGTAAGTTGCGGCCTATTTTTTTGTCAACTACTTCATGTATTTATTCGGTGCGTGTTATTCTAAGATGTAAATAGTATATACTCGAAAATACTGTTTTGAAGTTCTAATTGTATATTATGAATTTCCCCTCATGTAATGCGCTCGCCAGTCTGAGTGCCTTTGAGGTAATAAAATGAAATGAAATGAAATGAAATACAGTAATTCAAATTTACCCTTGGTCATCAACGATTCGAAACTACTACCAAATGACATTGTTACCATAATTGGCACATAAATTTGCAGCTTCTGTAACCACTTTCATTTCTGCCTCATCTGACTGATTCCCTTCTGCTACTGTGAGTAAATAGCTGCAGAAATGTTTGCTTGAAAAAAAAAATGTACTGCTCCTCGTGGAATACCCGTAAGGGCTTTCAAGGATAATGAATGATGTTGATGGGGATGATGTGTCCCCTTTCATGTAAATAAACATCGTTTCCAGAGACTAGTTGGTGACAAAATTCTAAATTAATGTATTCAGAAAAAAACTATACATCTGTGCTCTTGAGCACCTTTACCAGCTATCAGATCTACGCACGCACACTTTTTTTTGGGTATGTAGAATAAAAGATAATATAATTTAAATCAACAAAATCAAAATTCTAGAGTATACTGTATATTTGCTTACCACTTGACTATAGATTTCAGTTTTTCTACCTTAAAATTATTTTAAATGTCATCGAGCAAGAAAGATTCGAGTCAGACTGATCACGAGAAGAACGTGGTGCTTTTCTGACTGAATCAGAGAATCCAGCTGCGTTTCTATTTTTCGCTTTGTTCCTTAGCCACTTGGTGCCACATTGCAAGCTATACAGAACACGAAAACAAAAGGGGGAAACAAGGAAATGGTGCGTTCATGCGTGTACACGCAAATCCAGATAGCCAGGGACTCAGACAAAAGCTCGGACAAAGACAGACCAAGCCATATACGCCAGCCTTGATCTTACTTTTGCTAGCGGAGCCGTTTTGTCTGACATAATCACACAACCGGCTTCATCAGACCATACTATACTGCATTGCGAACTTTGGAACAAAAAAAAAAAAAAAACGTTGCCGAGATGCGACTTTCTTTCGTTGGTTTGCACTTCTGTTTTGGCTAACAGTCTCCTCATATTTTGTCTGTGCAGACAGTTTCGCGATGTGCCGGAAACCGGCGGATACCATTTCGGCTTCAAGCTTTCGAGTAAAGATGTAGAAAAATGGTGGCAATGTTTATATTTGTTCATGTATTACAAAAAGTGGTCTTTCCACTTAGTAAATTAATTGAATCGATTTTGCTCCAACAAGATGTATGGTGGCGTTTACATGAATGATATAAAGTTCTTAATTGAACTCAATGTACATTGCGACATAATTACATTTACGCTGAATTTCATGTGAATCTTGCACGTGATAAAACAACCATAAAACATCAGTAACAGGAAACATTATTTTCTAGAAAAACTGATCTAAACGATACATATCTGATTTAGAACAAATCTGATTTAAAGCAAGTCTAATTTTAATAAAATAAACGTGATCTATTAAAGATAATAGAATTGTGCGAACATGTTTTATAGTCCGTTCCACCCTACGTCGGGCCGCAACGGATGCTTCTAACCATCGAAGCCAATACAAGCCGTTTGAATAGTAAGTGACCTTGGAGAGGGGCCACAATGACGCACGGAGAGCGTATCACGTGCTATGTTCACAAAGCTACATTGGCTGGGATGGCTCTTAGCGTCCGCTGCATGCGGACATAAAGCGCGAAACACATGCGCGTTAAAACTGTACGATCCGACGTGCGAACTGCTGGAATGACGTTTGGAGGCGAGGGTTTTTGACGCTTTCCGGTGCTACGAAAACGCTCACCCTCGAACGTCGTTCCGGCGGTTCGCACGTCCGATCGGACAGTTTTGACGCATGTGTTTTGCGCTTAAGGTGATATGGAGTATAGTTAACGAATAGTACATGTCGTTTTTAATTTATTTTATGATGTATTCGTTACATCACCGTGTGGTAAATAAAATACTACGTGTTTTTTAATTTTTAAAATTATAATTTAACCAAAGTTCTTAGTTCCAACAACCCTTGGAGTGTGAAATCTTTGCGTAATTTGGTGTAACGTAGACGCCAATAACTCGGTTTAGTGTCATGCTCAACGAAGTAGCTGCCCCCTACGGTTTGTGTGCATATTTTGTTAGATGAGTAAAACTATAAAAAAAAGAATGCTGCGGTCTCTTCGGTTCCGCCTACTCACTGACACATGAGTGAATAAGAATTGTACACTATGAACATGTTTACCTAATTCAAACTGACGCTTTGGCTACACCAGCCCTGAACAAAACGGGTGGGGGTGACAAAAACACCTTTCGTTCCGTGTGGATGAACAAAGAGCGGGTTGGTGCGGGTCACGATTGAAAAAGGAATAAACAGGTAGAACAAGGAGAACACAATCACATCTTTTGAAAGATGTGGCTGCGCGTTATCCGTATTTTACATATTTATTTTGTATTGTTCCCTTGCCAACTTATTCTCAGTTATGTTGGAATCGGGCGCCATATGCGGTATTGGGGAACATATTCCCGCTTATTTCCCATTTCCTGCAGAGCATCAAGAATTATTTCGTGTTTGCACAAAGAAAATCAGGTTGTCAATTGTTTCATGCTCTTGATATTTCAGCGAAAGCTCATTGGGAGCCCGGAAAGCAACGAGCGTGTGGCTTTTGAAGCTGCTTCCGATTTGCGTCATAGGGTGCCTTCATGTGCGCTTTGCCTAGGGTGATGACATTCTTTGAAGTAGCGGATGCTGATAGCACGCGCTCTCGAGAAAAATACGAAAGAATTAGCAGGTTACAAAATGCCGCCGTAGCACTCTCAATGCCAAGAACTTGTGCAGGGAGACTTGCTTGCTCGCGCTAACGAACAAAAAGGAAACGAAAACGTCGGCAACAAAGTGGTCAGATGTCCTCAACCTAAGCAAAGCCATGGTAAACCGCACATGAAGGCACTCAATACCAGGAAACAACTGTCCTTGGAAATGCAGTCAAGGGTGCGGGCACGCGTGCACTCTCCATTTGAAGCGCTGATTCAAGTTTTTGGGCACTCTCCTCCTCTCCCCAGAAATTTCCAGAGTAGTTACACAAAAAAAACTTGTTTGTGAATTGACGTCGCGCCAATTTTGTTTTATGTATTGTAGTAAAAGGCATTTCGTCAGAAAACAAAACAAAAAGGGAGCTCAGTGACTGCAGCCAGCGTAGCAGAAGCCACAAGAGCCTGCCTGCCAAGCACGCTCGCTCATGTAGTACAAGCAATCGTTCAGGGCAACATGCTTTTGTTTGTGGCTTTGACTTCGCGCCCACATAAAGTGAAAAAATCCATAGTAATCTCTACGGGGTGGGGCACAGACGCGTAAGCATATACTCCGTTCACTAAGCTAAGACTACAGCAGATGGCACAAGCACGAAAACTCGTGGTCTCTGCTTTGTAGTGTTCTTGCGCAAAACGAGCGCTTGCGCTGAAAATGCATATCCCAAAGCCAGTTGAAAAGCTTTGCTGAAACACCTGGCATATGGAAGGAGGTTCTGGAAACGAGTGGGCCAAGTGGCTCCTACAAAAAGTACGCATTGCACTGGAAAATACTTGATGTACGATAGGTATATTAGGTTGTTGAATTACTTCGGAGAAATGAACCTTCTACACAGTATGCTTAAATGTATTATTTTATACAGAAATGTCATGGACATCGTCGATAACGATTAAGTTAGCGCAGTTCACAACAAATATATGGTACTCTGAGCAGTTCACTTTGTTCTGAAAACACACTCATACTGGAATATTTTGAAGTTGCCGTTTCCATTCAAAACGCACCTCCGTGCCATCGGTTTTGCTCTCCACGTAGCCCAAGCGCGTAACGAACGTGCCTAACTATGGTTTCCGAGATTCTTTGCGCCCAAAGCTCTCCTCCGGCCCTTCCAAACGCTCTCAAATGCGTCCAGCAGAGGGAGCGTATATCAAAAGTTCTTTAAAGCCTCTTAATGTTTCAAAAGTAGTGAAAGGTGCTTCGATGCGCGAGGCACGTGCAACGTGCAGCCCTTGAGAAGATCAAGGCGGCACAGCGCAGCACTGAGCTACATTTCAGACGCCATGTTCTTCCCAGAAGTGGCGCGCGGAACGTGTCTCGAGTATTTCCACAACAATGAATAAGGTCCTTCAGCGCCCCACGAAACGGTGCTGATACAGAGCCGACCTTAGCATCCCAAACGTTAAATGTGGGCAGGAGGTACAGAGCTCCTATTTTCGTGAACACTGCAAAGATTGAGTCGCGCGACGGCGTTGAGATGCGTTTCAAGAACCGCTCAACTCGTGTGCTGGGTCGAGCAGTGCTTTATTTCACCCAGGCTTTGCTGAGACGCGGCTTCTAGCAAGCCGGCACTGATCATCAGTAAAGAGTTGGAGAGATTGCAGCAAAAAATTCACTTGCGCCGAAATGGTGGAAGCCTTCAAATCCCGGCCAATAGCAAATCAAGTCATAGAAAGATGGCGTCTGAGGAACACTTAAGAGAAAGGCGAAACACAAAAAGAACGGAAACCACTGGTAGAATCAAACAAGCAAATATAGAATAAAATAAACGATGTAGTTCGAAGTCTCAAGCGAATGACGAGACCAGGGAACGTCTTTTGCCTCCACGCAGTAATATTGAGCATAACGTTTCGCCTACAAACGAAAATTATATTGTAGGAAGATCTAGTTTATCGAAATTTGATATTATCTCGCCACTATTTTTTTACGAGAATAACTGGAACCGCAGTTTGTCTGAAAACAATAAGGCGAGCATTAATTAAATATCTTTCCAGGTTTTGAAAGCGTAACACTCAGATATCAACCTACCGCTTCCTCGAAGAAGTAGTGTGTTTTCTGGTAGCGCAGTTTTACAACTCGGGAAGCTAGCCGTAGTGTCGCGAAATGGTACGACGGCAGGGACGTCTTCAAACAGACGTACATCGGGTAAATGATGTTTATAGTGCGGGTGCAGAGTTCCAGCTTTAGAAAGGCTCGAGAAAAAGAAGGGGCATCTGCTAGTGGCCGAAGGAATCGGAATATAGAAGTAAAAGAAGATGACTAAAGAAGTTTAGGAGGAACACAGCACTCTAACACAGCATTAGCCAAGCCAGATCCAAGAAAGCCTGACGACGATGATTTTTGGCCCTGTACCTAGCGCTACCAGACGGTGCAAACAGCTGCGGGCCATTTTACAACGATGGCTGTTGTCGGCTCTTCGCTACCATAGAAAATGACGTCCGTTGTTGACAATTTCGTTGTTGATGTTGCGGTTGGTGTAGTACGGCGTAGGATATCCGTAGTCGATGTTGCCAAATCCTTGGAAAAGATAACCCGCCGCCCGCGGGATTCGAACCTGGGTCCGCTGCGTGCGAAAGGGAGGAGTGACCACAGAGCTGCACCACAGTTGTTTATTATTATTTTTATTGTAAAGCTACGCCACAGTGCTCTCACTGACGGGACAACTACAAAGAAATAGCCAATAAAACAATTCCACCGTAGCACTGTCAATGCCAAGAAGTCGTGCCGAAAGACTCCCCCTCACAAGCTCCGTTGCAAAGGGAAAAAAAGCGTTCGGGACAAGATGAACAGATGTCAATCTTGTTCCGAATGCTTTTTCACGCACCTCCCCGGTGCGTGAAAGCAATGCCGATGTCCAGCGACTTCGCCGTGACGTGTCGCAGCTGTCGATATTACTGTAACGTGGATTAACGCAGGATTGCTCTCTTTTTTTCTGTAATTCCCGACAAATCGATCGGACCGAGGAGAGCTTTGCGCGTCAAGAACCTCCGAGGCCAATGCTTAACATGCAGCGCCGCGCATTCTTGACTTGACGGAGATGTACCAAAAGGCCCAGAGGCTTATTCTGGTATCATCATTCGAACAGCACAGGTTTTCATTTCGCCGGCTCGCGCTACGCTTGATTCTCACCTACGAGAGAGGCGAGGCGGTGGTTGCGCGCTTTGGCCACGGGTTTGCTGCGCTTCACATTTGAAAGGACCGTGGACGAAGTCATACTGGTGAACAACCAGGTCTATTCACGAGCGCTGCGTTTATATAGCAGACATGACGTCACGACGTCAGGCGGTGCTTCCGCGATGACTGAAGCTCGCAATAGTACAATCGGCGCGCTACAACATGTCCTCCCCCTTACACAAAATAGTTCATTTTCTAAAGTCTCGCGCTTTAAAACGGTCCGGCGGCTTGCATGCGGTGGAACTTCATCGAAGCGGTTGCTTTCCCACTGTGGCAGACGGATCCGGCGCGGTTGCCGTAGGCGGCGTCGCCAGGTTTTCGGAGGCTTTGGTTGTGGGTGGATCCGGCGTTGGCGCATCAGGCGTCGGGCCAGCCGTAGACGTGGGTGCCGTCCGACCTGCAGGGTTCCTAGCTTCTGGTGTGAACAGAATGGGTGGCGGAATTGGTGAATCATCCAACATTGTTTGCTCCGGACTCGCGATGGGCTCCGCATGTGGAGGACGTTGTCAGCGTGCGTGAAGTAAAGCTGGTTGAGCACTTTCACAATGTAGATCACAGCACTCACCACCAGAGACACGATGTCTTCTTCCCAGGAAACGACGCTCGCCGCGCACAGCTTCCACAAAACACGGTCATCCACATTGAAAGGCCCGTTCAGCACCATGCCAGGCATCGCGTTTATCCTTCAAATGCTCTTGCTTGCGTTGCATGGCGCTAGCGAAATCAGGTCGAAGCGAGGAACGTTTCGTACGAGGCTGGCGCTTTAAAGAGAGTTTGGCGGGTGTCTTCCTCGTCACGCTTCTCGGTGTGTTGCGATAACACGTAAGAAAACTGTCAAGACATTCTTAGAGAGAACACTGTCTACAGGTTGCCTCACGTTCAAGCACCCGCTTGAGCAAAACTCGTCTCAGAGTTTTGACAGTGCGTTCTGCTGCGCCTTTCGAGGCTGCTTGGTAAGGCGGAGTGCAAATGGGTTTCACGCCATTTGCAATCAAGAAAACCGTAAACTCAGCTGATGTGAACTGCGGTACGTTGTCGCTCACTAGTACTTCGGAGAAGCCGTGACGCAGAAAATGCTCCCAAAAGCCTTTCAATTGTTTTGGCGGGGGATGTGGAAGACATCCCCCATAATTCGATCCACTTCGAGAATGAATCGATGAGTACCAGAAACATATTTGCACCTTTTGACGCAAAATATACAAGAACGCGTGACCAGCACCTCGCAGGGTAGTTCCAGGAATGAAGTGGAACCGGACGAGCAGCTGGCTGAACTTCTCGGCAGATTCGGCACTTGTGCTCGTGCTGATCAACAGCCATATCGATTCCAGGCCACCATATCAAAGCTGCGTGCCATCATCTTCATGCGGCTTGCGCCTGGATGCTCCTCATGCAGCAAGTTCAGCACGCAGTCCCTTAGCTGCTCCGGGATCACTAGGCGGGCGCCCCAAGTTACGCACCCTTGTTCCACTGAGAGTTCTTCGCATTGCACAAAATAGGGCCCCATTACTGGTGCGTGTATGCTCGGCCAGCCGTTACGGGTGAACTTTGTTAGACGGCACAACGTTAAACTCTATTTAGAAAAGTTTCTCGGCGCTTAGCTGAAAACATTGAATCATTGAGGGACATTCACAAGATTCTTCTTCAGCCAAGGACCGACTGCGGCAAACACGACAAAGCATTAGCAGCATCCGTGTTCTTCCCTCAGCGATATCTGATCCGGTATCTGTACGCTGCAAGTACTATGGCACAACGCTGCATTCGTGATGCTGCCAAGGTCGGTGTAGGCTTCTCCTGGTCAAGGATACCCAGCAGCGGCTGATGGTCTGTTTAGACCGTGAATTCTTGATCAAACGGATAGCAATGAAACTTTTCAATTTCAAAGATTAACGCCAAAGCTTCGCGCTCGCACTGAACGTACTTTTTCTCGGTGTCCGTTAACGTTCTCGAGGCAAAAGCAATAGGCCTCTCTTCAACGTCAGCAGTTTTTTGAAAGATACCTGCTCCTAGGTCTTACGAGGACGCGTCACAGAGCATTTCTATCGTTTTGTCGACGCCATAGTATGTCAGCACCTTGCTGCTAGACAGCAACGTTTTTGTATTCGCAGATGCCTCGCTGCATTACTGTCGTCCACGACCACTTTTGATATTACTTTTAAAAGCCAATAGAGCGGCTCTGCGACTGCCGAACCATTTTTTAGAAACTTGGAATTGAAGTTCAAGATCCCCAGATATGTCCTCATTTCGGTGACGGAGGTGGGCTCGGGCGCTTTCAAGAACGCGCTTATCTTTGCCCCTGTTGGATAAGCCCCGTCTGCAGTTACTGTGTGGCCCGAATACGTCACTGATTTTTTTAAAGAAGCAGCACTTATCCACGTTCATCGTGATGTTTTACTTGCGCAACCTGTCCAAGACACGCTCTAGTGTCTTTTGGCAGTCTGCCGTGTCAGATCCTGCCACGATCACATCGTCAGTTTAGCATCCGACGTGCGAAATGCCTTTCAGCACCTCGTCCGTCATGAACTGGAAGATCGCCATGGCGCACTAGCCACACCGTACGGAAGGCGTTGAAACTCGAAGAGACCCAAACTAGTGTTAACTGTCGAAAATGGTCTGGACCCTTGGGTGAGCGGCACCTGCCGATACGCCGCTAAGAGGTCAAGCACACAAAGCACCTTGCCTCTTGAAATGGCAGAATACAGGCCCTCTGGCCTGGGTAGCGGTTAGTGGTCTGTTTTCAAAACAGGATTTATAGTTACTATGTATTCTCCACAGAGTCGGAGACTACCATCCTTCTTTGGGACGATGACCAGTGGTGTCGTCCATTCACTGTGTGCTACCTGCTCAAGCGTGCCCGTTTCTACCTTGCTGCTCAGTTGATTTTCTACCTGGTCTCGCAAAACGCACGGAACAGGTCCAGCACGGCTAGACACAAGGACCGAACCAGACTTCAACAAGACATTTGCTTCGAATTTCGTAATGATGCCCAGCGACTTCTAGAACACGGAAGGGTACTTTGCATTGCTTGAGCCCGGTCTTCCGTGGTAACCTGGCCAATCTCGTGCCAGTTCAGTTTTAGGCGCTCTAGACAATTTCGTCCAAGCAGCACTGGAAGCCTCTTTTCCTTTATGCTTTACAACGACTACGGGCAGCGTCATGCTTTGACCCTTGTACACAACAGCGACCTCACACCGCTCTTTGAGCCTCAACTGTTCGCCCGCGCACGTGCGAAATGACAACTTAGCGGGCTCGCATTTCCCATGCAAAACATATCCCTGGTCCAAATGCCCACAGAGCACCCACAGAAAATTTGTGTGGGTTCCTAGAGGTCTCTATGGGGCACCCATGGGGTTGTATGGGTGTCCTAAAATCTCTGTGGGGTCAGGCCTGTGGGCCTATGGGACATGTGGGTTACTGTGTGGGATCCTTTGGGTAACCCACAGCCTGTAAGGGCTCCTTTGGGTAACCCACACAGCCTGTGGGGGCTCTTTGGGTAACCCACACAGCCTGTGGGGGTTCTTTAGGTAACCCACAGAGTCTGTGGGGATAGAACCCTGGCTTTTATGGGACATTTAGGAAATTCTGTGGGTTGCTGTAGGTACCCCGCAGCCTGTGGGGATAGAGCCTAGGATCCTATAGGACAAGTACGACATTGTGCGGGCTGCTGTAGGGATGCCACACGCTAGGGGAGCGCTCTGTGTTGCTACACGGGACATGTGTGAGGCCTATGGGAAGCCTGTGGATGTGCCCCTCAATATATATTCTACAGAAGTCATGCAAAATATAACTTTTTTGTAAGTTTTTTTTTTAATTACATCGCTTACCCCAGTGCGCAGAACACTACGCCGACGACGTCGACCACGCGGGTTTTTCTTCGAAATGGGGCTTCTAATGCTCACGCATTAATACGTTATGTCAACATTGTTCCGAAGTTGTCAGTTTCGTGTTTTGTGCTCTGACCTTATCAGTCTTGCGTGTTCTGTATCCTAGCGAAAAAGCGTATTGCCAAAATGCAGAGCAATAAATGTATATGTTGATAGGCAACAGACAAATTAGTTGCAGGACATGACTTATGTGGACTCTTATTAGGTTTATTTTACAGATATCCAATGAACCGCAAACAAAACAAGAGAAAAAGCTAGTGCACTGACGAGTATACATGAACAAATGCAATCATCTTGCAGCAGAATAGTGATTAAGTCTAAAAGAAGGGCATGTTTTAAAATGACAAAATATGGAGACAGACTGAAAAACAAAAAGCAAGCAGTTTTTCTTGAGTAAAATGCATGTACCCAGGTAGCACACCGCGTCGGCCGGTATCGGGACTACGCCGGCCGGTCCTGTAACAGGATGGCGGCGCCCGGCCATGGGCGCCGGTGAGCTACCGGCCCCGGCCGGCGTCGGCGTTTTGTCTTACTCACTGGCCAGTTCAGCAGAGGTTACAGTGACTGCCGGAATCGTGCTTTTGCTGTCTTTGCTGACCAGTATTTACATGAAAGTTCAGTAACTGGCCGGCATCGGTATTTTGCTGTCTTTGATGGCCAGTATTTACGTGAAAGTTTAGTAACTTTCCGGAATTTGCGCTTTGCTCTTCACGCTGGCGAGCCCCGCCGTGGAAGTTCCGTTTACTGACCGACATCGTTTTTTTTTTGCCGTTTTTACTATGCAGTCAGGTCATTGAGATTCTGACGAACTGCGGCATGAATAGCATGAATAGCGAGGGAAATGTTTGCGTTGATAAATCCTTCGTGAATGACTGCCGACGCTGGCGTATTTGATCCCAGCATGGCAAGGCTGACGTGTTTTACCGCGAAAACGAGAGAAAGAACAATGCGGTGAGGAAAACAAATTCAGGATGTTAAATATCTGAACACGTACGCGACGAAAAAAACATATACAACGCCGAGCGATACTTTTTCAGGAATCTAGTTTAATTTGATGTACTATACTTAAGGTCCGGCGGTATACGCACGTGTTTGGCTCAGATAAAAAATAAAAAACGGTATAGCGGAGCCTCCGAATGAAAAATACACGTGGCAGAGAATGAGCACGCGCTTTGAGCTACAAAAACAATAATAAACATTACTCTCCAGAAACTAGAAAAAGTAAGAGATGTGTTTATTGCTTACGACGCCACGAGAGGTACATAACTCTCCTCAGATCATGTTATTGGTGATTTTAATTGAGTGTGAAAATATGCTATTTCAGGCAGGAATCGACTGTCTTCTGTGGTAGTTACGATCATCTAACAGAAATATTTCAAATGTTCACATAGCCAGACGATCTGTCCCCCGATAGCTTATGTTATACGACATACCGCACCAAAAAAACAAAAATATATTTTTTTGTAGCAGGAAAAAACGAGAAACACCAATGCGTTGTGGATGTTTACACTGCCGGGTTTGTGAATGTGACCCCTTGACGCTACGAAACAAGCGTTATAACACCGAACGATACCGTTTCTGAAAGCTAATTTAATTATCCGCACTGTTCTTGGATGTCAGAAATAAAAACATGTCTAGGCCTAATAAAAAAAAATAAAACTGCGGAGTGCAACCTCGATAAGTAAAACCAGAATGTACCAGAACAAAATTAAGTACTACTTTCCGGAAGTCAGAAAATTAAGAGATGTGCTTAAAACGTAGCGCGCTATGAGCTCAGGTAAATAACTGCCTTAAAATAGCGGTATTTTTGTTTCAATAGTGGGTAAAGATGACCGCCTTCAGACAAACTTTGGCTGCATCACTGTGGCAGTTTGACCACTTACACATTTTCCCATTTTGCTCTCAATATTCCCATTATTGGGACATTAATTCGTTGAAAGGACTTGCGCTGTTTGCCTACTACACTGACCCACCTATTAGCACGGAGGGAGCGAATTATCCCGGCAAAACAAGAGGGCCACGGTTTGTGCATCGCATCAATTCAAACTTGGGCTCGCACTTTCTATTTTCACATTCTGCGTGATTTTTGCACTAAAGTGGGGGCCGGCGACTGCAAAAAACGATATTTAAAACAATGAAAACAAACAAAAACATTAAAAAAAACTTCCTTCTACCGGGATTCGAACCACCGACCACATTATCAGAAGCAACGCGCGTTAACAAGCTAGACCAGACTCGCAACCGGAAACAGATCGTTTTTTAGGAGTTTATATGTCTGCTAAATTCGTTTAGATACATTGTGTGGTTAGTCTCGTATTTAATTTTTTGCTACCTGTTCAGGATCGTATTTCTAATATTGTGGCAATGTTGACATGCTCAATAATTTATTATTACTGCGTCTGCTAATAGTTTTTTAATGCGCTTTGCTGATCGTTTTATTGCAAGCGTGTTGAAGATACGCGAACATAGCCTCCGTAAAGTCGCTAGGCATCCGTAATAGCCAACGAATGCAATCCAATCCAATCCACAACCTTGTTTTGCACGTTTCGCCGGTCGTGCTGGCGTTGTGTGTGTTTCATATCTCTGTCTTCAGGTAAATTTACCGATTAGTCGTGATGCGTGGAGTTCACCTTAGTTTCAAATGTGTCCGAAAAAGAAGGAAGCGACTGTGAGCCGTGGAACTACGTCGAATCTGCTCAACAGCCAAGATCGTGGCACGGTCGTTCCAAAGTAAGTTCCTTTCTTTGTTCGTTAGGGCTAGATTATTCTTTCCTCCGTTCAAAATGCTTGTTATTGTCTCTAGATCACTTGCTTTTACCATTATTACTAATTGTGCGCGAATGGTGTTCTGCGAGGCTGTTTTTCTTCTTTTTTTCCCCGATGCAGAGCACTCCATCCTCGCGCTAATTATTTATTAATTATCGGTCACAGATGAGCGCTTACCGCTCATTCACACAGGAAGCAGATCCGAGTTCGCAAAGCGGTTGCGAACGCGGTTGTATAAAGATCCAGTACAATGGGCCTTCTGCGTTGGCCCGGGGGCGCTGTGAAAAGGGACTTGTTAGGACTTGCTTTGGGCAGTACAAGCTTGAGCGTCTCAAACTGTCATGCATGCAGAAGCGTGCCTGCTCTGGTGCGGAACGCGAGATCACGAGGAAAATACAAATAAATACCAAATATTCGAACGCTGTTAAAGCACAGGTCAAAGCTAAGACGCTAAGAGCGTGAGGCAAGAGACGCCGTTTCACGAATTCCAAAGTAGAAATGAAAAAAGAAAAGAAAAATGAAAGCGTCGCGACACAGATGTTCTGACGTCATCACCCAGAGATAAGAGACGCGCACCCTAGTGGTGGTGGCATGAATTTTGAACTTTCGATTGTCTTTCGGCGTTGGACGCCCGAAATCTAGCGGATTTCGAGCGTCCAAAGGCGTTTTTCCGTTCGTCAACATAACACAGAAAGAAAAAGCTCTACCAACGTACCATAAGTAGTGCGAGGCTCAATCAGGTAAGCTTGTACTACCCAATGTGAGGGCGCCACAGTTTGTTCAAAGCTTCAGCGCAGGATGCCTATTGCACGCGCACTGGATGACATCAAGTGTGCGTGCGGTTGTACTGAATCTTTATACAACCGCGTCCGCAACCGCTTTGCGAACGCGGATCCGCTTCCAGTGTGAATGAGTGGTTAGGCTGCGTACTCGCTCCAGGTCCATCAGTAGCGGCGGACATTTTTGGGACATGGGGCGGGCGGGCGGGCGGGGAGGCAAAGGCGGAAGGAGAGGGGGGGAGGGGGGTTTGATAGCTTCCCTCCACCGTATTGTTTACTGGTAAACTAGAATGTCTGGACGAGCGCGGTGCCCCTCCATCGACGAAGCTCAATGTTTGACACTACGGGTGGATTCTGTGTGCGTATTTGCGTCCGGAGAGCTGGGCCAGGCAAAAGGCAGCGATTGATTGATCAAGCGAGCAGGCCCGTAGCTTCCGCCGCCCAGTCGTCTGCAAACGACCTCATTTTCGCGATTCGTAACCATAAAAGAATTGCCAAAAATTGGTGCCGTGGTAAATTCACCCCATGGTGATTAATACATAGCATACCGCTCCCGATCGCAAAAATTTGGGCCCGCGAAATAATTTTTGACGCCGCTTCTGGGCTTCTGGGGAAATTTACAAGCATATCCTTAATTAAGGTAGTCTCTCGCCAGCTTATGGGAGGTATATTTTGTTCAGTGTAAGTATATAATGTTCATACCTCACCCAATCCCTTTGGTACTGCCTTTAGCGAATGGTGTAGGTTGTAATTGTTTTTGGTTGTTGCATGATTGTAGTAGGTTGGTGAGCTGGTACTAATTGAACACCTTGAAAAATAGTTCACAAAAAGTCAAGGAGACAAGGAAAATAACACATAGACCACATGCAAGCGCAGACTCTCAACTGGCATAAACAGAGAAGAAGGAAATAAAGAATGCGGAAGGAGCTCGAGCAGAGGCCCAAGTGGAACGCACTGATTCACCCATTAGCAAGAGCAGATTTTAAAAACATAATTTCCTCGTCAGTTAAGGTAACAGATGGATGGCTAATACATCAAAACAGCTCAATCTCTCTCTAAAATTCACGACAGACTGTCAGCTATCTATGCTATGTTTACACTGCACGTGTATGTCATCCTTAGAAAAAACGTGAATATTTAGCATATACTAAGGAAAACATACAAGAGGAATATTTTAGGTCTTTATTATTCGTAGTATGGCAACCAATGTGTCCGCACATTCGTCTGTTACCTGAGCTACCAAGGAAATTGTTTTAGTCTTGTGCATATGGGTGAATTAGCACATTCCACTTGGACCTGTTTGAACTTTTGCTAAAGCTCCTTCCGCATTCTTTATTTTTTTCTTCTCTAATTTATGTGACTTGGGAGTCTGCACTTGTATGTAGTGTATGTATTCCTCCCCTTTATTCCTTGTATTTTTGTGTACTATTTTTTAAGATGTTCAATTAGAATGAACTCACCACTTTACTACATGGAAAGGCTGTTGTTAATTCTAGAGTGTCTGTAAAACAATCTACCTGACATCTTTGCCTTGCGCCCCGGTTCCTGAAGCTCAGTTCTTCGAGCACAGCCTTTCTGATTTCTCTGATCCTCTCTTCTTTCCTTTTGTGTTCAATAGATTGAGTTGCTAGTGTGCACCTGTCTGTGTCCTACGTGTTCCTGTCCTTTTGCCCTTGTCTTTTTGTAAACTTTTTTCAAGTTGGTCCATGATATTTTTATTGTATATTCTACCATGTGTTTTCATCTTTATACTTACTGCAGCCCTTGCCAAGCAGAAGTTGGCATTCACTTTCATCATCCTGATGTGAGTGTCCTGAGACGACACAGAATGACAGTCTCCTCTCCTGAAGTCTTCATGGAAGACTGCCAAGGCTGTTCATGGTAAGGTGCTCTACATATTGGGCAATATAATAGCAACTTATTGCTGCTAGGATTGTTTTTAACACAGACTGTGTTTATGGGCTGGCCTTTAGCAATTCTGATGCCACTCGCTTGGAATGAAAGCCTGTAGGAAGATTGCGCATTTAATTCGAAAGCGGAATGCAGAGTTGACAACAGAAGTGCATCACTCCTTGCATGCAGTGTTGCTGTGTGTGTTGTATTTGTATTTTGTATTTGTTTATTTAGTGCTCCCAATAATGGCTAAAGCCTTCCCATTGGTGCACTTGTTAGTAGCAACACACAAACACAAACGAACGGCGAGAGTGGTGAACAGTGCCACTCTCGTCCTTCGCCACCGTGCTCATTGGTTTCCAGAGAAGTTTCCAGTATTGGTCTCTATGGTATTTTGTCATATATCGCAGATGGACAAAACCAGGGCGCTGTACCTACAATTCAACGCTCACAAGACTTGCGTGAATACGCCCTGTAGCTGGTCGCACTTTCAGAGTCATTTTAATGTTGCAAAAATAAATAATAACATTGGCATATTTGTCGTGCCGAATTCTGTCACACCTGTTCCGAACTCTGATCTCCACGAACTGCGGACTTTTTGCATAGATTCTTGTACATTTCTCCCTCACATATGTCCGAAAACATTTTACTTGGTCTATCAAGCCGGGTAGTCACGAAGCTACGATCTGTAAAACTCTCCAGAACACTCCTGAGTTGCAAAGCTTTGCGGCAGATTTTTATGAAAGATGTTCTCTGCTATTTCCTAACCACGAGTACTTGACTGCAGGAACATGGTATGCATTCGACATACTCTCTTTGACAGGATACAGCATCATAAATGTCATGGCCACTACCCTTACTATACCTATTAAGTTTTTGGCTGTCGGTGTCATAGAAGCTGTGTATGGGCTGGACCAAACTGCAATCAGCCTTGTATTATTTGGCACTGCTCTCCCAGTATACACAGGGGCAGGAGTGCAGCCACATTGCTCCAAGCTGGTGGTTGGTTGATTGAATCGGTATATACTTGCCACCCCACTCTCAGCTTTGAGTGTGGCACCACGCACATATTGTGGCAGTGCTGCACACTGTTCTGACGCATGTCATATATTTTTTTAATATTTTTCACAGAACAAGTGGCAGCAGCACCAGTTCCTGTGATGCAGAGCGTGTGCCACACAGGTGCAGCCTTGAGTGGTGCAGCTGCAATACCTGTAACCTTAAATGGAGCAGCTGGTACAGTTGGCCCTGCATCCACTGAGGCAGCTGCTAAAGCACCCGCTGAGGTGGATCCATATCAGCTCCTAAACTTCCTAGTACGTGATATGGTAAGTTGATTTGGTAATTGTTTGCTTTATAGGAGATAGGAGATACCTCTGGATAGAAAGCATTTCTATGCTTGCACAATGTCTTCATGATAAAAAGGCCTCGACAATTTGTGATTCACCATGTAGATCTCGATAATAGTCGCTCAAATGAGATCTCTCTTTCAGCACTATCGCCACAAATTATTGTTTTTTGGTGTTGCATCTCTTCACCAGCAGTGGTGTATGAACCAAGTTTATAATGTCTTGAAAAACTTATCTAAGGCGACATCTCTTTGTAAAAAGTTTAGACCTGTATCTCTAATATTCTGCTCAACATTTTGAGTGCATAGGGCAGAAACACTTGGAGCATCATATTCCCCATTAATTACCTTTGGCCCATACCATAAACCCTTTTCAGAAGTGTGCGCATGTCCAAGGCCGCCATTTCTTAAACGCGGATCCCGAGTACGCGGTGAAAACAAGCGCCGCGTCAGTGATTGGCGTGGATAGACGTGAGTGCAACGTCAGCATTCCACGTGGACTTCGATCCAATCACAGCTTTCGTGTCCAAGAAATGGCGACCGTCAATGTTGCTTGCTTAGGTTTTGAAAATGGTCTATTCTTCCCATGTTCACCAGGTACATGGGAATGAAACTCCAGCAATCTTGGAGCATAAAGTGGCTTCTTTTCTCTTAAGGCGTTTGTTTTATAGTCCCAGCCACGCTCGAGGTTGCATAATAACCCCGCGCACAGGTAAAAACGTGGCGCGCATTGCACCGGCAACTGAAATCAGTGGGCGCATCTTCTAATGTTCTCTATCCATTACGCCGACCGAAAAGTTCAGGAGGCGGGGTGGGGAGGGGTGGGGGATCATGGAACACCATTTAAGGAGCTGGGCTAGGAGGCAAAGAGGGCTGGAAAGGGAAGAGCGAAATCACAAGGCGTACGGTCAGCGAGTGAGCGCACTGTCAGGTTTTTCTGAGCCGGCCAAATAATCTTCGCCAGCAGCCGACGCTACAAGAGGGCTTGCCACCCAGTACCCCTTGCAGTTCGACAGCGGCAGAATCAGGAGACGTAACAAAAGAGCTTGATAGCTCGAGCAGCGTAGTACTGTTGTATGGGCGCTTCCGAGGACGTTTGGATATGATTCGATTAAAAAGGGGTTAAACTAACGAAAGCTTACTTTAATCAATATGCACGAAGCAGCATTTCATGAAAAGAGGATCTCACCACCAAATACATCGGTTTCGCCTCCTCTTTTAATTTTTTTATAGATGCATTTCTACGACGGTTGATGTCAAGGTGACGTGGAAAGCCTGGGGGTGACAACATAGTGAACCAGGACATAAGGCCAAGCGTTGCTGTGAAGAACCTGGCCATTGCTCTGTGCGGGTCCAGTGTCCTTCTGCAGAGGACTGTGACCGAAGTGGCGTCGAATGCCAGTCTTAACAAGGACAGCAGGCTGCCTCTGACACCCAAGAAAGTGGCATTCCTAAGAGGTGAGTGCAAATTATCTCACGTAAACGTAACCTAAGCAGTTATCTGAAAAATCTTCTCAATCAATGCATTCCCAGACAGAACATGCATATTCTGAGAACCTCCTCAGAATATCCCTCTCGGAAGTTGGGATATCCCCAGAATATTTGTGGTGGGAGATATATTTCCCCAGGATGTCCGTGGGATATCCATTTGGCCCACTTTTCTAGTCCCCAGTATATCCCCAGAATTTCCTCTGGGACGTTGTCAGTATTTCCTACGTTTATCCGTGGGATCTCCGTACCAGATCCGGGTTGTCCTTGGGATATCCCCAGAATATTCGTGGTGGGAGATATACTTCCCCAGGACGTCCGTGGGATATTCATTTGGTCCACTTTTCTGGTCCCCAGTATATTCTCAACATATCCCTATGGGTGTTGTCAGCATTTCCTACGTTTATACCTGGGATCTTCGTACCAGACCCTACGGGTTGCCGTCTGTACACTGTAGGTTTAAACGTGGGGCCTTACAGGCAGCTCCAACATACAGCGTGCCAACCTCGTCACGTGCTGGCCAGACTATGGTAATATAATATCTCCGTTGCGTTGACTGGGTGGCACTCGACTCTGTAGGCAGTGGCCTGGATCACACAGCTGTCAGCTGCAAGTCAGGTGTGCACCAATAGAGCTCGACTGCACAGTTTGCCAGCTGTGTTTTTACCTAAAGATACATCTTCCACAGTGACTATGAGCTTGGCAACAATAAAATTTCATGCGAGTGAGGTATCTGAGCCAACCTGTAGGGCTGAGCTCGAAGAAAGCTGTTCAGTAAAGACATGGCCACATGTTAGCATCAAAAGCGTTGAATACTTTATTGTCAGAACAAGACTTCTCTAATAAATGTTTGCTTAACATTCCAAGAATAAAAATATCACATAATATACCAGGCATCAACACCAAAGTTGTACTCTGAAATGGCCGGCAAAAATTAGTGATTTTATGTATCGCATAGAAAATTTCCTCTAATATGTTGTTTACTGGTTAGATATTTCCATTAAAATTTGCAAGTTTCAACTACGACTATGAAGGAAATTAAAGTTATAAAAATGACATTTTCAAGGACTTAGTGGTAGCTCTCGCGAACAGTTAAAAAAATGGCCATGTTTGCTTACCTTTTACAGAGACGGCGCTACCAGTCCGATAAGTACCTAATGCGTTGTTTTCACTTCATGTTTCAGAAGGAGATATTTGTCAGAATTAAGTTCTTGGCATGAGTTTTCAATTAGGTTAGACAGGCATACCAAGAACTTAATTCTGACAGGTGTCTCCCGCAGGAACACAAAGTTAGAAACACGTGCGTGGCGCTTGTCGGACTGGTGGTGCCTTCCCTGCAAAAGGCAAGCAAACAATGCCGTTGTTGGAACTGTTACTAACAACTGCCACCAAGTTTTTGAAAAAGTAATGTTTTTATTTTAAGTTCCTTCAAGTCAGAATTAAAACTTCAAATAGAATTAAATAATTTGACCAGTAAACAACATATTTTAGAAAATTTCTCTCGATACATCAAATCGTTGATTTTTACAGGCCGTTTTAGAGTTAACCTTTCTTTTAAGACGCCCGGTATTTAAAAATGACTAGAACCTTGCAGTCGAATTAGCAGCCCCACTCCTACTTTTCTGGCTGTCGCTTCTCCATCCGTTCCTTCGCATGGGCCAGCCATGACTTCAGTGCCTTCTCCACCTTGTATTCAGTTGCCCCAAGGCCCTTATTGGCGAGGAGACATTCTGGAACGATAAAGAATGCAAGTGTGTTCCAAAGCTGAAGTAGTGCACGGAAGCCAGCTGTTTTCTGAAACAAGAATAAGTAACCAAATGCAGTGTATTTTTCCAGGATTCAAAGCAACTTAACATTGGTTGGCACATTCCAATCATTAATTCTTATACTCCATTTCATACTTCAATGCAACGCTACTGGCACAAGCGTGTGGCTTCATCTAGCATCCCACTTATGCAAGGGCGCGCGAAAGCGCAAGATCAAGCCAGACGCTTGCGCCAGTAGCCTTGACAGCGTTGCGCATCAAGTATGAAACGTAGCATGGGCAGCCACCAAGATAGGCAATAAAAGTATTATTTTATAAAGATCCACTTTGGATCTAGCAAACTTGGGTTGCCTAAAACCACTGTGCAAAAAAATTCGAAAAGACCTGGATATCTATGATGTCAGTGTAACTCGGCTTTACTGCGAGCATGGGATCAAGAAATAATGTGCTGCTGCAGGTAGCTAGCATATCTCGACGCCTCCTGCTGCAGTAGCCACCGACGACTCCTTAGGTCGAGATGTTGTGATTATCAGACTTGTTAGTTTTAACCCCTTGAAGGACACATGCAAAGGAAAAAAACATTTTTTTAAACAGGCTAGATGGAAAAAATATTATAAAACGAATTTACAAAGAAGAAAAAAAATTTAGAGCTATATTTAGGGCGCAAAACAAATTTGTAGTTGGCGCCAAACTGCCAAATTTTTTTTTCCAAAAGTAACCTAAAAGTGCTATATTTTTTTTTTATCTTGAATTGTTATTCCTTTAGTATGACACAGAAAATGTGAAAAGTTTATTACGCAAAAATCAGCGGAGGCAAAAAAAATATTTGCCAACTAAAACGAGTGCTGCCATCTATGATCAGCACCGCAAAACTACTCGGACGAGCCTAGCTCGTCCGTGGAATTGAGGGCTACCGAAAAAACCACTGGACGAGCTGAGCTCGTCCAGGGCACTGAAGGGGTTAATATTTTGAACTCCTGAAGGTTTGAGTACACCACTCAATAGTGTGAAGTCAAATTTAGTCAACAAAGCCCAACAGCTGTTATGGCATATTTTGGCAATGGGCTGATCATGTTGAGATTCAACAGTTAAATGGGATGCTTAACAAGTTAAATATCAATCATAACCAATTTTTTGTGCTAATTATCACACCACACTCACGCTTGCATATGTGCTGTGGTTAGTAGCATCACCCCCAAAAAATATTATTTTTTGTCAACTATGCCTCAAATATTAATACCCGTTGATGCAGGAAAGTGTGCAAGCTCACTAGTTCACAGTCCCTGCATAAATTTATAGGAAGAGTAAATGTTCAGATTGTGTTAAATTTTCCAGTTGATTAGCTTTTGCTGTTACTGTGACAAATTTTAGTACATTCGGTGCCCAAACTAGTATAGACTTGTTTGCAGTGTTCACCATCAAATTACTCTCAGTCGGTTGCAAGCCTCTATTGAGAGAAGTCAGCAAAGTTACATACCAAGCAGAACTGTCCAGCTCCGAAGGTTACAAAACTTCCTCTTCCCTTTGCCTCCCTGAAAGCTAAATTCAACTGCCACCTCATCTGACATTAGCTTATGAAGGACCCTTTGCAGGGCGTCGTAGATGCTTTTTCCGTCACAGCCTTTCCAATGCATCTTCTGCAACAGAAAGTAAAAAAATAACTATTAGAATCCAGTGTCATGATTGTCACATGGCTGCTGGATTTGAGATTTCTCAGTTTAAAAATATGCAACTAGTAACACATAACATTTTCACCAGACATTTGTGCAGAATGTCCAAGAACAATGTTTACTTAAAATGGCCTGCACAAAGTCATCAACTTGACCTATCAAGTGGCTTTCAATGTACTAAATATTTAGGTCTCTACTCAGAACACAAAAGAAATAATAAATAAGAAACTGATTTTTTGTCAAATGTAGGACACACACTGTCGGGAAGAGATGGAATGACGGCCATGTTTCAGTCAGTCAGATGAATCGGTACCTTTTAAAATACACCACCCAGTTGCACCCCCGACAAATCACAGCGCCACAACTCACAAAACCGATTCATACGATTCTTCAAAACTATATTGAATCCACCCCACTGCAGTAGCTCATGTTAGTTTGGGTATAGGAAAGAGGTTTCACGGTGCAACTAAGTCTTCCACTCCACCAGGCAGCACTTTGTTGCTTCTGTCGTCCTGAGTATGTTTTCTTATGCGTCCTTGTCTCTGTTGCCCAGGGCCTACACCACACTGCCCTGAAAGCCACTTTCACAGCTGTGTTAGAAGCAGCTGCACTGTCTCAAGATGTGCTCGACAGTCTCTTTGTGCCTGCTCCAGAATCTAAATGTTGGGTCTCCTCCGTTAAGCAGACGATCATCTGCTTTTGCAGTGCGCAATAACACAAACAGATGCATTTCATCTGTCCACTTTCACACTCTACACAGGTGGATGCATTGCAGACCCCATACAGAAATTGAGAGAAATCCGAACTCTAAGCACTTGCTGATCTTGTAGTTTCTCGTGCTTATCTGCACTGGACACACCATGTCTGGGTAATGTTAACGAACATAGCCGCTCCTCTACCTGTTCTCAACAGTGTGCTCCAGCCGTCGAAAAAGTCAGTTGCTTCTTTCTTATTTCTTTTGTATAAGTTGAGACTAAAATTGTAATGCCTAAATATGACCAGTAAAATATATTTGTGAAAACCTCATATATCATTGCTGAATTTTGCAGGCCATTTTAGTGTGAGCTCTTTCTGGGGGACACGGGTTGTAATCAAAGCAAGCTGTTTGGTGTTGCAGATGGGCATACATTTGAATCTACAGGCAACTAAAGAAATCTGGCCCAAAAAAATCATGATACAACTTGAAATGGTAGGCATTAGCTTACCAGCTTTTTCTTCATTTCTTCACTCTCCAACAAATTGTCGAAACTCAGAAAATCCTCAACCGTGTTGAATGTGTCCAAGATGATGTCATCACTGGAGTCTTCGACATACTGAGCATTCTGGCTTAACTTTGCCACAATGAAGTCCAGTTGTTGAGACTGCTCCTCTTGTTTAGCTTTTACCATGTGCAGCAGACGGAACAGTTCTTTCTGCATTCCTGCAAAATATAAAAGGTATATTATTGTTAATGTGTGTGTCATAACAAACATGTTTCAGGAAAGTGGTAGAGCAACTGAGAATAGGGTTAACTTGCTGATTTAGAAAGCTTTCAATAATTCAGACTTGGCTCATTTAAGCACATTAAAGCAACAATTATTTACCCAGAGAGATTGATCTAGTATATTAATGTTATGCATCTGGCATTTATCTGCACTGTAAATACCAGACACAACTGCTTGATTAGAGAAACAGACTTTAAGTGAACTGTTAAATTACCCTCTTTTAAGCATTCATTGGACATCCTTAGGCTGGTCAAATCAGTATGTTTAAAACAAGCCCTTGTGCTGGTAGTGTTTTTATTCTGCAACCTAGATAAAAAAACACTTGCTATGGTAAATTTGTGAATACTCTTTAACAGCTTATTCATTTGATTCTGTTCATTATACTTGTTTTCCAACGTCAACAGTTCAATCTAAACTATGCACAACAGAAAACTATTATGGGGAACAGCACTGAACCCACCTTGGTTGTCTGCTGCATGGTAACTTTGGTGCTTTTCTCTGTATGGGTGTCGCCTTTTGGCATTGTGACCTGTGCGAGATTTTCAAATAGTGAATCTAGTATTGGGGCTGGCACAGCCATATATGCAACACGAGGCAATATGATACACGAGTCTGAGCCTATGCTAGCTACATTTTTCAGTCTGCTAACGAGGCTACATGGTTAATTTAAGCATAATTATTTTAGTATTAAAGAAACTAAAAATAAGGTTCTTATATCTCTCACCTTCCACACCACCTCTGCAGTTTTCCTTGTGTGTCTTCTGAGATGAATGATCTGGAAGATCGCCAAAAACTTAAGAGCTTTAGTAAAAGAATGCTCAGCACATTAGGAACTGTTACCAATAATCAACTGCGAAGCCTGAGGAATTAACCGCAGTTCAGGCAAGATGGTGTATATTCACATGCGGCCCTGAAACTGTAGCACACACGAGCAGAATAATAGGCACCATGAAATGTACTCAATGTTTCCACTGCTGGGTCGCTCCGCTTTTTTGTACAAGTCTCGTGCTCATAATTTTAAAAGCAACAGTCCTTTTCAAAGCCTTACACAGTAGGGCTGTGGTAATATAAATAATACAATTATGATTGTATTAAGAAAACAAAAGCCGAATATTGAATTGAATACCAAACTTATTTCACATGAGCTCAAATATTTACATAGTTGTGCAAGAAAAAGCAGCTGGTGTGTGCATTCTGGGGTCAACTTTTCCCATCGGGCCGTAACTAGAAAACTACTTTACACATTTATTTTTTGCAATAGTGAAAGCTTCTAAGCATGCTTCATCTAGCACTCTGAAATGCACTTTGCAACAATATTTCGATTTGAAACGGGGACTTTTCTTGGGAGGCATGGTGCAGTGTTGGATACTCTCGTCCCCTAATAATTCTTATCTGTCGATCACAAAGGGCCTTTTTATCTGCGTGCTTTTAGGTATGCAGTATTCAAAATATACTTATTTATTTATACTCTATTAGCTAGCCCATAGTAGAATGAGAAAACCAAATGCATTTCGCATATTCCGAATCTAACAGGACAGGTCTTTCGGTCGCCTTTTGACGAATATGAATTATACTGGAGTAACTGAATACTATATTAGCAGTTTGATTTGCAAATTGAACTATTATGAAGTCGATGAAACAACATAATAAAGTACAATGTGCCTGATGAGCAGAGCTAGAAAAAATAGCCTTGTAGTGATATAACTCAACTGATCTGACAAATTCCGACAGCTAAGGGGTGCTAAAAGAAGTCATGGAGAAAAGCCTAAACTGCAAGGGAAAGAAAACCAGACAGGCCAACTGTAACTCACCTTGTTGCACTTGAGGGGGCCCATTGATGACCACAGGAGGGGTTGGTGGTGGTTCAAAAGAGCTTTCTCCCGCTTCGTCCCAGTCATCATCAGACTCTGCCGCAGGTAGTAGTGGTTCCTTTCGTGGTTGCAAGTATCCGTGTGCCTCTGAAAAAATTGTTGTTTGGGAAATTACTCTAGACACACATGCACAAAGCCAACATAAACAGGAGGTCTACATCCGAATACAAGTTAAGGTCACAACAGATGCACCACCACAGCCTCATTGCAGGCAGTGTTCCTCCGCAATGCGCGGATGGCAACCTTTGCAGTTGAGCAAGTCGATACATAGTAACAGGAATAGCAGGAAAGAGAAACTGCACATATGCAGGAACCAGGCATGGAACTACACAAACGCGACGCTGACTCCTGTCTCTTTTTTTTTTTTTACCTCAGTAAAAATAAAAATTAAAAAGAAGTAGCAGCATAATGAAAGTATGCTTTAAATTTCTAAGGGACAGTTTGACTTCACAAAAGGGTTGGATGCTTGTTTCAAGGCGCACATTCCATGTTTTGGGGTGACATGGCGTACAGCTATCTCGCCGAGTCCTTTTTCTGCTTCTTTTTTTAATGTTCATATTTATTGGAGAGAAAGAAAAAGCATCGTCGCATTTGCATTACTTATTTCGTCATGGCTACCGCCTTTCCTGGTTGTCCCGTGGAGCGATGTGTTGCCTAATTGGAACATGGTGGTGTTTATTTGGCCCAACCTCAACTTACAAAAAGTAGGATGCATCAATTGTTATCTAGATGAGGCGATATACAACCAACTAGGTTCAAATTGTGGCACAAACACACCAGACAGGGCCTT
>JAZHYW010035009.1:0-10391 GCA_037355805.1 Ixodes ricinus | reverse complement strand
GAAAACAAAGACGAACCTCTGTTCTAGTGCCCAATTTTATTCAGTCATTTCTCAACCATTGGGCATATCATGCTATCCCTTGAAATAATATTTACATTGGAATGCCTTGGCCTGTATAGATCTCTAATCAGACTGACATTTCACCCTGCTCAATGTTTTTCAAATCTGCTGTGTGCTCCTTTTGCTCCAATGTTTGTAAAGAGACCGGATCTTTCTGTGTTAGATGTCTAGTAAATCTCAGTGCTGACTTTTATTACCTGCCTTTTTGTTGAGGGTAGGAGGACGATTTTTGTATGTGATATATATGCAGCTACCCTATTTAGGAATATTGCCTGCATCACTCATTGATTTATTTGCCAAATAAATCAGGACTCTAGTGCATTGCTGTAGATTGGAATTTGTTCTCAGAATGCACTAGATAAGTAAGAAATATGCAGAAATTGTTGTTAATGTGCACTGTTTATATGGCAAACTTTCAATGCCTATTTATTTGGTCCCTGTTAACAGTTTTGCTATGCCTTCCTCCAATAAAAGAGCACAGTGTGATTTACATACAAGTAAAGTTCGAGAACGCCGCCCCACAGTCCCCATCCCCTTTTCTGACTGAATATCTGTAACATAAAAATTCAGAGCATCGCCCACCCACGATTTCTGTCGGACGTCACCCTTAATGTCCGAAGAGAATTGCATCAACCGCGCAATTTGCTGTACCGCACGTCAGACAAGCGAGCTATAGAGGATTCCTGCGTTTTTGTCCGCTGATCTGCCTGCGCGATTTCCATTCCACTGTCAGTTGGTCCCACGTGTACTATATTGCATCGTGAAATATGATTTTTGCTGCGTTAGCATCTGTGGTATTTGTTTCCGTATCATACGAGTTTGTAGCGGATTCCTGCCTTTTGTCCGGCGATCTGCGCGTGCAATATCCGGTTCCTGTGGCAGGTAAGTTTGTAGCTGGTTCCCGCTGGGTTTATCGCATCGTGAACGCGAATTTGCATACCGCAGATCGCTATCAGTTTCAGCGTCACGTAGTTTGCTAGCGATCTTGATAAGCTTTGCTGGCGTCCCCAAAGATAGCCAACCCCATGTTTTTCACCATCTATCTCTTCATTTTGGGTGGGCGTCCTTTCGAACTTTACTGGTACTTCTTTTCATAAGCGGTAACGATGGAGTTGGGCGAGTATCTTCGTGACAATATTTGGGTTCTTTCCTGTTTGCCTTGGTCGTATGCTTGAGCTGCTTATGCCAGTACCTTGTGTAAACCTATTTTCTTTGTGGTTGAGCTAACCGTAAAATCCCGAGAGATAGCCCACCTAACATCAAGAGCAAATCGGGTGAAAATATGAGTGGGCTAACTTTCAATGTACAATCAAAAAAAGTTTTAAAAATTGCTATTTAGTAGGTTGTGTCCCTTCGAAGCTTGTTGGAACGAGAATACAGTGCAAACGAACGACGGACCAGTAGAAGAGTACCGTAAAAACCCGCGAATAATACAAAACATAACTTGAAGACCAAGGAAAAAATTATCGCATATAATAGAACAAAATCAGGACTTACTGAAAATATTCCGCGTGAGAAGTACGACCCTGGAAGTCTTAAGAAGAACGTTTATTTGCGTCACTGCAATTGAACCTTAATCACTGTCATCACGTCCGTCCAGACTCCCTGTCCGACGCCTCTTCCCTAAAGGCAGTAGTCTTCAGGTGCCACTGTGGCGCTTTAAATCCCGCACTTGAAAGAACGCAGTGACGAGCGAGTAGCCCAATGTCGGCTTCGCCAAAATTCTCATGCAGCAGCTCGGGTGTTTGAGGCGGGTGCCGCTCACATGGCCCCTTACAAGTTAGAGGCGAAGTGCCGTTCGACGCTGCTCTTTTACAAAGTCGACCCAGACTTGCTTCGACGTCGGCGAACACGTCCATTCTTCGGGCTCCAAAGCTTCTTCTCGTTCAGTTACCACGCCAACAGAGCTTGCTTCTGTCGTCTCCATCCGCGGATACTGCCCTCATTTACGCGCGAACTGTCGTCCGGCTGCCCTGTGCCACGAAGCCTTCCGCAACTCAAAAGGACTTTTCTTTTGAAGGCGGCCGATTATTGTCTTCGCCGACGCCATTGCCGAGCCTGGACTCGTTGTGGACGGATGGTGGCGTCTCGACATCGTGATTTTAATGATGATGATACTGTCGGACTGGTTATAACGAATTCGGTTATAACGAAACAGCGGCTACAGCGAAGCGACTACGATTTCCCATTCTTTGCACTTCGTTATAACCAAAGTCGGTTATAACGAAATAGCGGATATAGCGAAGTGAATTCCTGATTCCCATTGACTTCGTTATAACCGGTCTCGACAGTAGCTGTTTTGAGCGCTTATTGCTTCGAAACCGAAACTACGTCAAACAGCGTTAGATCGCGCCTCATCGAAGCTGAAAATTGTTAGGACCCTCGATATCACGACGGCAAATTTTACATACAAAATTTAAAAAAGAAACAACCTTGTATTATAATTGGTTTTACTGTATACAAAACACTACACTATTACTTGTAGTGGGCTATCTTTCGGTGTTTAAAAAGAATATAGGCAAATCAAGCCAAAAATAGGGGTGGGTTATCTTTCGGTAAAGTATCTCGGGATTCTACGTTACTTACCTCTGTTTAATCTTAAATAGTTTTGCTTTATGCAATTCATTCAAGGGGCCCTTGTCCATGTGCAATTTTTATTTGTCTCAAGTTTCTTTCTTGTGTATGCTCCTGATTTGCTTAGTTTTCCCCGCACTCATCGTTTTCAAATCGAAGCATTGAAAATGAGGTAGTTGTTTTCATGGAGGTGAATACGGACATTATTAATATGTATTTAAAGTGTATTTGCAAGGATTTCAATAAAGCGACAGTGGCAAGGAATATATTATATGACTATTGCCTTTCCTTTAAAGAGTCCCATAACACCAATGAACTCTAAGCTTATCGACTAGTATGGTAATAAGCCAATATAAAAATATTGAATAGATGGATAGATCAATACACCCATAGACTAATACACCGATAGGCCAATAAGCCGATAATCCAATACGACGATAGACCAATACGTAGATAGACCAATACGCCGTATAGACCAATGCCGATAGACCAATACGCCGATAGACCAATACCGATAGACCAATACGCCAACAAACCAATACGCAAACAAGCCGATAGACCAATACGCCAATGAACCAATACTCGATAGGTGTCAATAAACCGATAGGCCCTATCGGTTTTCTCTATCAAAATTTTTGTTAGAGCGTATTTGCACAGTTTGGAATCCTTGACGTGCTCATCTCTGACCAGGAACCTCCTTTGACTTCGGCAGCATTCAGGAGCTTGTCGCACAATGGGACATTGTTCATGAGCTGTCATCGCCACTGTACCCCAGATCAAATGGTCAAGTCGAGCGAACAATATAGACTGTTAAATCCATGCTCACTAAGTCGCTCAGCGATGGTAAGGATCTTGCTGTGGTCCTCCTCAAACACCGCCCACCCCTAGCATCGGATATGTTTCTCCAGCAGATCTACTGATGGGCAGGAAGCTAAAAACATTCATTCCTGCCCTACCTCAGAGGCTTCGAACCGATGTTTCCTACACAAGCTCACAAAGAAGCCTCTCAAACAGAGATAGCAGGAACAGCACAAATTATGAAGACTGCCACACCCAGGCTCGTCTCTCACAAGGGACCAGCCTGTTTGGTTGAGGCACGAGAATACCTGGCAAAAGGAAGTGATAATACAAGTTGGACCCGAGCCTGGTGGCACTATACACTGCAAACTCCTAGCGGCGGTGAGTCGTCAGAACCGCTATCACCTCAGACCCCGTACTCCAAGGGCTGAAGATGACGGCTGCTCAGCAGAGGAGTACTTTCCCCGACAAACCCAGATCCTCAACAATTAAAGACAATAGCACCATACAACAAGGTGTCTAGGATCCAAGGAACTGGTCAGGCTCGACCAGGTGCGACACGTTCAGAAGCGAACCGCACGTAAACCGGCAAGATACCGGGACTAAACTTCCATAACATCTTGTCAATGTCTCGTTTTCTTGTGTTTAAAAAAAAGGGTGTGTTATGTATTGTTTGAACGGCTCCTAGCGCCACCTAGTAATGTCGCATATATCGAATAAAAGGCCAGCCCCATCAGAGCAGCCATGTGGGCATGCCAGATGCTTACCCTTCACAAACAACGTGGTCTGTGTGACATTTTCTACCCGAACACAACATATCACTTTCAAGATACGGAACCGCCAGAAACGCACAACGGTGATTTGCACATTATGGAACTGGAGGGCCTGGGTATGGTGCTCTAGTTCCCTGTGGACCCGATGCACTGTGTCCTATCTGGAGCTAGTGTAGAAAGCTGCTGCGCTGTTGACACACAAGTGGTCCCAGGTGTGTCCGCCTGCCCTCTGCAAAGATGGCGGAACTCTCAGACACACAAGCACTGTTTGTTGTGTATGTTCCTTTCTGACACCGTTTAGTTTTGTTTTGTATCTTAACATGTTTTTTCTATACTACCGTGAAAATACTGAGAAGCGCCCACTCAAAACTTGGAGATGATCATGTAAAACTGGGGGCTAGGCGCTGCCAGGTCCAAGAGGAAAAATGCAGGAGCATATGAGCACGTGGGCCTTTGCTTGGTTCCAGCACTCAATTTTTTATTTCCCATATTTTCTGGTGTATAGGCTGCACTTTTTCCTCCAAAATTTCCATCGGTGCGCCTTGTAAAACGGTGTGACTAAGGTATCTACCAACTATCTCTATGAAAACGTCTCCCGGCCCTGTCTCACAAGGAGGACAGAAGGCCCGATAGATAATGGAACACACTGGCGGATGCTGGCGGGCCGCCAGTCTGTTTCATTATCCATCATGCAGTCTAAAGGCCCGTTCACAATCTTGCGACCTCTTAAATCTTGGTTCCTTGCGACCTCATAAACCTCTTAAAACGAGAGCTACACAGTGGCGATATCTATCGGGTTGCAGTGTAAGCGTGACCCCCCGGTCCAGCATATTTTCTATTTTTCCTGCGCATTATCCTTTCTTTCTTGGCTCGAAAAACTTTATTGAAAATTCACTTGCTTTCTGTAACGGGCTGCTGCTCTACCGCCCCATTTAGGGGCGAGCCCTCACGCCGGAGGTCTACACTTCGCAGCCTCTCACCACGGAGCTTCGCCACGGAGGGCCTCGCCATGGAGGACCTTGCCACGGAAGACCTCGCCACGAAAGACCTCGCCACGGAGGACCCTCGCCACAAAGGACCTCGCCACGGAGGACCTCGCCACGAAGGACACTCGCCACGGAGGACCTCGCCACGGAGGGCCTCGCCACGGAGGACCCGCCACGGAGGACCTTGCCACGGAGGACCCTCGCCACGGCCACGGAGGCCTTCACCAAGCTCGCGCGAGGATGTCAGCCAGTCTGTACTTGGTAATTGAATGTACAAAGTCATTTCCACTAGTGTACTATTTGAAATACCTTGGTGATGTATTCAAGTGCACTTGCAGTCCACTTGGACAGGTATATGGTCACATTTTCTTCGATAGCCAGAAGACCAAGTGCCACATTGCACGAACCTCGTGTGTTCCTATGTGACATAAAAATGGAGTAAGATAGGGTAAATGGAAGGAAAAAAGTTGTTTGCCGACCAGAACATGTTTTTGTTTTGTTCGAATTTGACTGGGAACCAGAGTAGGTGCGACAGGTATGAAATTGAGCCTAAATGTCGCATCATTTGGAATGACTGAAACTCTGCTACGTATCTTTGCGCAGGAGATGTTTTCGCAGGCTTCACTATTTTGGTGGCTGGCAAGATGGAGTGCGTGCTACTATATTACATTGACATCTTGTTCAGGTTATATATGCATATATATATAGTTCAAAATTAGTCAGATTTGTTAAGCCTCGAGTAATTATCTTGCAAACTCTGAAAAAAGTATTTTGGTTTGCAAATATCTCAAGATCTCTTCCAAGTAAATGTGCCACCGAGGTGCACTGCATTAACTCATACAGTTTGTTTCATTCTTCTTTATTTGGGGGATGGGGGGTGTAAGGGTTCTGGGAAAGACGTCTGGTTTCTCGATCGGTCGGGCGACGGTCGTCTTGTCCGGCGGCGTGTAGGCATGCTTCCTCCCCAGTCGTCTGTGTAGTTTTGTTTTCTAACGGGGGACCGCGTAAGCCTTTGGCCGACGCGGCCCCCCTTAAGAGCGTCTTCCTGTGTCTCCATCGGGCTGACCCTCGGTTTTCGTTCAATTTTCACAACTCTTGCGTGCTTGGCATTTTTGCGTTAGCATGGGTCTAATATTTTTCCCCAACCAGTTACAACACAAACGTGCTGTTACAGGAAAGTGTCACTAGCTACTCGTATGGATCAATTGCAGGTACTGGATACAACATTTGACGAATGACATAGACCTCGCCCCTGGAGATGAGCTTGCAGACATGGCGGAAAGTTATTGTTCATCAAGTTCCAGCCACGTCGTCAAGAAGGAGACCCTGTCCATCTCGACATTTTTATTTTGTAACATTTTATGTAACATTTTGTAAATGGTTGTAACGGTTGTAAATGTTGACATGTAACGTTTAGGTGATTATCTATGGCTCTAAATTGCTTAGTAGCCACTTACTAAATCTCTAGGAAAAATTAAAGTGGTGCATAACCCAATGAATCAGCAATAGCTTTTCCTGGGCTTAGGAGATGCAGTCACATGCCACAGACGAGGTAGTATCAGATACTCCAAACGATGTACCATCAGATGCTACAGGCGATCCTTCTTCATGGCAAGGAGCCTGCTCGAATGTCAGTGCCATCGAACTGCAAGTGCATTTCGGTTGTTTGACCGAGCATTATAAGTTTTCTTTGTCCATGTGAGGTCTTCACTATGGGTATATTGGTTTAAATGTATATTATTGGAAAAAACAGTCAGTTGCCCCACAAAGTAAACTTTTTGAAGTAAAATTGAGGCTATGTGAGGAGCTAAAAGAAATAGGGCTGTTAGATACTTTATACCCATTTTAGGGATTAAAAAAAACAGAGAACGGGATTCTCAGAAAAACACATTCTTTCATGAATACTAGCCAAAATGAGGTGCTGCAGAAAACCAGCTCTCCGCATTAAGTCGTTACCCGAAATCCTCTCGTTCATGTTCCGCCCATTGAAGAGAGGTGAAAAAAGGCCTAAGCATGTCCCTCGTACCGTCTCGACGCTGTGTTCTTCCACAATGTAAAGTCGTGTCTACTTCCATCCGTCGTCACCATGACAACGATCATTGGATGGATGGAAAGACTCACGGTATGAGCCCATGAAGCCAGCAAGAGCTGACGCCGTTCCCCGAACAGCGTCTGCTCAGCCGAAACCGAATGCGGTGTCCCTGTCACCCATGCAAGCGACTCTCGGTAGTTTACGGCTCTATGCGTGTAAACCTCACGGAGTTGCAACCCGTCCACCTCACAGGCATGTATACACCGTTCCAAGTAGGTCGATGCAGAAAGGGAAAAACACTCTCGAACCAGAGCGCTGCGCCAACGCTCCGCTTACCCTTTCCCTCGAAAGCTCGTCTGCTTCACGGAGTGGACTGTTAGAAAGCACGTGCGCAGCGTACGGAGGCATGTTGTTTCGACAATGTTAGACGCCGCTTTGATATTATAGCGTGTTTTCGCGCGTGACATGGCCTATGCAAGAAAAGAATCGACCGGGCAGCACTGTGCTGTGATTGGTTGTACAAATAATAAAAAAAAACGTGAAATAAACGCCGATTCAGTGCGCGAGACCCACGCTGTCAAACAGGATGAATGTGGGTGTGGACCGAAAGGTAAGCGGAGGGCGGCTTAGACATTGAAAAAAGAAAACAGTTGCGTGACTCCTGGTCCACTGATTTAATAACTCTATTTTTCTTCAGGTGGTAATTGGCAGGCGACGCCTGGTGCGGAACGAAAATGCGCCGCCAAAATTGAAGCGTCGGGTATGCGTAATTCGATCGTTTTTGTGTTTTTTTTAAATTGTCAATTTACCATGAATACGTTAGTGCGAATGGCCGAACGCTTCAATTACTTGCAGAAAATGGAAAACAACAGCAACACCCGCGATGTCCACGCAGCATCGACATCTTTTGGCAGCAAGCTGTCTTTACCTGGTCAACTCAAAACTGAAAAAAAGAAAAAGAAAGGTTGGCATGGCTGCCAACCTTTCTTTTTCTTGCTGGGAAAGTTTGGAAATGGAAGGAAGACGGAAAAGGGGGGGGGGGGTAGTTTTGGTCTGACGCCGCTGTGCACAGCAAGACTGGGCACAGAGCTCAGACTTTGGCTTGGCTTTGTGGTAGACTCTCCAACACGAATATATATATATATATATATATATATATATATATATATATATATATATATATATATATATATATATATATATACACAGCCTCGTGTAGTACACGCCGCGACACAGTTTGTGCACAAATAATTTTCACGCGAGGCGATTACAGAGAGGCACATCAATGTGCCAATATTGTGACAGTGGATTCTAAATCAGAAAAAAAAATAAACAGATCCGTCGCACTTGCTATCTGTACTCGGTATTTATATATCGATTCATATTTAAATTTGAGGTTTCTACTATTTCAATTAAAGCAGACGTGGCAGCGCAGGTCTGAGCCGCTAACCGCGCAGTTTGTTCAAATGTTCCCGGCGCCCCCAAGCTGCGACAACTCGAGTTCAGCGCAAATTCACATGCCGTAATTCGTGCCATCCTGGCTTCGTTCAATCCTCAATTTCACTAGCGATCCTCAATTTCACTAGCGATCCCCAATTTCGCTAGCGATCGAAACGCCGAGTTCGGTTTGGGAGCGACGACTGCCCCAGAAGCGCGCTAAAAATTACCCACAAAAAGATGCCAGGAAAGCAGGATGCACTTTTCCCCATGCCTGGCATACCGATTAGGATAGTGCACGCTTTCCTCCATGGACGAAGACAATGAGCCGAGCGCGCCTAATACGGCAGCCGTGCCGGCAGAAGCAGCTGCGATCGGTGTGACTCGGTGAACAGGGTAACAGTCCAGTAATGGCGGTCGGTCATTCGGGCGGGTTCAGATTCTCCCAAATGCCCGGATGAGGGTAGGCGGCGCTACACTCGTTAAAATGGCGCCGGCCAGGAAGCCCAGCTTGGAACGGTGTATAGCCACCGACAGGGTAGAACTTTGGGGCGTGCGTTTCGGAACGCCTTGACTTCAGCACGCACTCCAGGCCTTCCGCAGTGTTTCCTGGCCACGCCCGTGCGCTCCAGGTCACAAGGCGTCGCAGCTTGCCGAAGGTAAGAAGCTTACGCAGGAGCCGGGGAAACTGAAGCTCCGCCCTGCAGTTCTCACTTCATTCAGTGATTATAGGCTGGTCTAGCTTCTTTTGCAGTATACTATGCCGGAAAAGAATCTAGACCAGCCTGTAATCACTGAAGAAGTGAGAACTGCAGCACAGTATACTTTCGAGTATATTATGCTTCGAGAGAGGTTCACATTTAAGGCAGGGCCGGGAAAGAAAAATAATGAATCGCTGTAAATTAGCACTGTAGCAATTCATAGCAGAGGTCGAACCGGAACTGAACCGAACCGAAAACCGGAACAGAACCGTTATTTTTAGCCGAACCGGAACTGAACCGAACCGAAATCTTCGCCGCCATCTTGGAACTCAACCGAATCTGAACCGGAAAAAAATATAACGGTAACCGGTTCAAAACGGTTCACGGTGATTTTTTTACTACAAAATGAGAGTTCGAGAAGAAAGAATTGCCAGCTGTATTTCTATGTAGTGATCAAATTGTCATATTCCGAATTGCAATGTATGAAAATATTGTGGGTTTTCGTGGCGCTTTTGTATTGACACTACGATTAATCATGTGTCAGGTGGTCACATGACGTCATGGTGTCAAGATATGCTGCCAAATAATGTCACTTCACGTGGCCTTGCAGGGACGTAGTCGCGTCCCTCACCGCGTCAAGTCGACTTAAATTGAGTTCATCACTATAATCCGTTGCAACTCAAGAAGGTAGGGCGAGGGAAAGGAAGGACGGGGAGGAGGAAGCAGGCTGGAAGCTGGAGAGAGGAGGGAGGTTTCCCTTTTCTTCTCCAGCGTTCCGTCTGCTCCTTCCTCCCCGGCCTTCCTTACCCTCGCCCTACCTTCTAAATTGCAACGGACTATGAATGTATAAGCGTTGTTGACACCGTACCGTCACATGCCATCACCAGTTCTCACCGCAAGTCACGCAGGGCATCGCGACGTACTCCATCCCTCATGAGCCTGAGTCGGAGTGCTTGGGTTCTTGACAATCAGCATCGCCAAACGATTCGTGTTGGCTCTCGTGTTCAATCAAAGATGAGTATACAATTAG
>JAZHYW010035008.1:0-62950 GCA_037355805.1 Ixodes ricinus | reverse complement strand
GCTGAGTGAAATATTGTTCATTGTAAGCAAGCAACCTTACTTGCTTTGTCCACAGCGACAACAATGAGGCCGGTGTTCACCCGCCCTCCAGAGTTGTGATCAGGGACCGACTGCATATCATGGGAAACATGTCGTAAGTAGTTGTTTTTCTCCGCTTCATAAGCTCTGTATTAAAAAAAAAAACGTTGCGTTATGCCATAGCCCGTCATTTTGAGGTCAATGCGTCAATCGTTGAGCTCGTCTAAAGCTTAGCGGGGATAAATAAGCAGGCATGCCGATCGGTTTCTGGTTCTGTTTGTGTTCGATGCGCCAAAAACTTAAACATTTATTTATTTTATTTGTTTCGATGACTGTTTGTGGCTTGGCCACTACATTGACATTTGATTCCTCAATTCTGTATATAAAGAATAAAAGCCAAGAAAAGTTCTTAACTTGGATCTCTAAAACAACTTCTGGAGATTTGGTTTGTGTTTCTCATTTTCGGAGTCAACAATCCAGAGTTGAGAGGTCTGCATACTTCTTCAGGCGGCGCTATTTGTTTCACTGCGGATCTCACTTAGGTATCTGGAGTTCGTATGCTGATATCTAAACTCTTTTCAATCGACGAATATGGGCACACTTATACTTCGTTTTGAATGGCGAGTGCTTTCGCGGGATTTATAATAAAATAGTCATGTCGAAAATAATTCCACGAATGCAAACAGGCACTCTGGTATCTAAGAACTAAGAAGAAATTTCGCGGGAAATTCACCAGAAAAAAACACAAAATAAACTAAATTCCAAAACTGTGGTGAGACCTGTTTTGGAATATGCAAAAATAAAATAAGATGCCTTTACAGCAACGAATTTCTCAGAACTCGATAAAGTCCCAGGGCTCGCATCCAGGTTACTTTTTAACAAATGAAATCGTTCGTATTCACCCACTAAACTTAGTAGACTCGCCGAACTTCCTAGTCTTGATATACGAACGAAGTGTGACCGATAAAAGTGCGTTTCTTTAATTCTTCACGGTTGAGTTAAAATGGGCAAACATATTTACATGAATGTGTGTTTTGGTGAATGTGGCGCGACACCGTCATAATATGTACATCTGGTTCGAATAAAGTGCCAACACTGGAGCGCCTGGCCTTGACACAAGCTGTGTCTCCTCTAGGCCTCTGGAAACTGATGAAACTTCGGGGTGGAGAGCAGGGCGCTGCGAGGGTATGCGTTTTACTCCGATGTGTCTGAACCTCATCCTTTACAACCAAAGCTACGAAGCTTCACCAGTGGTGCTTCTCGAAGTGCCGTCACTGTTGGCATTCAATTCAATCCTGATGGTATATTCGGGAACTACAGGTTAAAAAATATTATTTTAAATTTCGTTTCCTTCAAAGGGCAATTAGGGAATGAAAGAAACTTTCTGACAGAACCATCGTGTTAACAAATGTTTGTGATATCGCGAAAATTAAAAAAAAGACTAGCGTTTCACAATCGGCAACAAATTTTAGATGTGTATTATGTTTGAATACATTGGTGCTTTTAAATGGGTTTTCATAAGCGTTTATATATATATATATATATATATATATATATATATATATATATATATATATATATATATATATATATATAATATATATAATATATATATAATATAATAATATATATATATATATATATATATATACGATAACTCCTATAAACGGCCTGCTAAGGGCTGACAGTGTCAAAAACATATAATAAATAAAATAAAGTGGATCTGACACTGTCTGAAAATTCACTGAGCTTTTTTTATTTTTGTTAATCAAAGTCAAAATCAAGAAGCCTCCCAAGCACTATGCAAATGCATATCCGTCATACGATTTGGAGTAGACGCTCTTGAATTAGAAGAACAAGTGGTGATGTGTGACCCGCCTTCAATACGTTTTTCACCAAAGAAATGTAGCATTTCGGCAAGCCTCGGATTTCTCCTCGAAATATCTTATTGAGGATGGTTATAAAAATATCACTATAACTCATGTGACTAAGACCATTTCATACTCTCCTTATTCTTGGCAGCTGTTTTCTCGCAAGCCTCTGTTGTTGCGACTTTGGCAGGGATATATTTGTGCTTTCGTATCTTACCGAAAGCAGAACGAGTTTCACCATTTTCTTTTCTAGCGTAATTTTGACGGGATCAAAGTATTGTTTCTCTTGAACTCACAGGTACGGAGAGTACGTCTCCATCTTCCTAGTCATCGCTGCAATTGTACTTCTCGCATTTAGAGATCCCTTCTTCATGTCCGAGGGATGGTCTCAGTGGCTCAGCGTGGAACAGTGAGTAAAGGAGCTATACATGAGTCAGAACGTCAGGCCGTCAGAACACCTAGCTTCCTTTGGTATGGCTACTGGATAGACGCAAAGCTAGTTCCTTTTGTCTCTATTCACTCTTCGAGCAAGTTCTAACGCCGACAGCCGGCGTCTGGAGTCTGTGCGTTCACGTTCCATCAGCGAATAGAGGGAGCAAGCTTTGCGTCTACCCACTATGCATTCCAATGAGAGCTCGGCGTCCGGGCGTACCTGACGTGCTCTCATTTCCTCACCCCGCAGTGTCTTCCCGTATACAAATAAACTGGGAGAGAGGACACGACAGCGCTTGAAGACGTTAGAGTGTACAGGCTTTGATTGGCAGGATTTGTGCGTAGACGCAAAAGCAAGCTGCCTTTGTCTCTACCTCCCGTCTCCTCCACCAGAACGAAAAGGAGCGTCATTTGCTCCTCGCCCAGTGTCTCGGGTTCGAACCACGGTCGCCTGCGCACGGCGTAGTAAGGTGTTCGAACAGAAGGTTGCGACAAAGACCGGTAGCCTTTGAGTTTCCTCACTATTCTTCCAATCATAGCTCGGCGCTCTGAAGTCCGCTCAACTTCTCGTCGCCTCCACCCTCTAGTTTATCTTCGTATTAAAAAAGAAAAATCCAAGGAGGTATGAACCAACATTTTTAAAACCCAAGACGGAGGCTAAAAGAAGGGGACAAACATAAGACGTGTCAACTTGAGATGTCTTGTGTTTGTCCCTCGCATCCGTCTTGGATTTTAGAAATGTTCTTACAGCGGAGCTGTTAGAGCTCGTTTTCCCAGTATCGTGTCCGTCAGGAAACAAATGATGACACCAAACACTGGACAGCTACCACCACCTATAGAAAAACGGCGGCAACTAGACAACCGGCTTGCCGGTTGTCTGGTTGCCGCCGTCGTTTGTAGATGAGCCGCATCGTTTCGCGACTTTCCACTCCGGCTTGCCGACTTGCGGCCGGCCATTACTTCATTCCCACTATAGTACATGTGCTTCTGCGTGGTCTTCCTTCATCTCTTCCCCAGAATGGAAAGGATAAAAAGTTTTACCGCCTTTGGCCCAGCCTGCCTTATCACATTATCTTTAATCATGCATGAACACGTTCCAGCGTACATGAAAAGTAACGCGCTCGATGCTGCCAGAAGTGTGTATGTTCGGGCTAATGATAACTTCGAAATTGTGGTATTCTGTTTCAATTCTAAAATCGGAGAAACATAAACATTAATATTTTTCATTATATTTTAGCTGAAAACAGCTCTACGCCAAGGTTAGCGGCACTAACCGTAGAAGACTTCCTTAAGCGATTCGGCGATGCATAGCGAAATGAAATGAGCACAAGAAAAAAATTGTCACAAGACAAAGAAACGGAAACACCACGCTCAGACTTTACTACTTGCTTAATTAAGAAAAAGGAAGACGCGCCTGCGGGAAAGCAGAAACTCTACCGTATTGCTCGAGTAATAGACGCACTACTTATCAAATTCCCTGACTTTACTTTCTGCGCTGAGCCCACATGCAACCAATCAAGGTGATCTACATTTAAAAACGAAATAGGCGAGTAAAAAAATTGAGATCAGGATATTCGTAAAAGTTCCATGTGCAAAAATAAAAATTTTGCGAGGAAAACGCTATTTCAATTTCATAAATGACTGTCCACTTTCTGTCAAACGTGGTTATAAGCCATCCACGTGCTCACAGGAAAAGCAGAATGATGACCGTTTTTTGTTAGCGAATAGTGTTCCTATTACTCGAAGCCAAGCATGTATATATCACAAATGTTTAAACCAACCAGTTTTTTTTTTCAGCAGACTGTGCAATCTGGAACGGACGAGTATTTTTTTTTCCGGTTCCCTGGTTATCATGTTATGTCATTACTTACCGTGTCAGCAGAAGCATGTAGGCGCTTTCGGGGTCTCCGCATTTTTTTCCCCTATTGCACTCATTTTTAATTCAACGCCTCGTGTTCATCTTTTCTGCATAAAGCATTTTTGTTTTTTCAAGTCAGTGTTTTTTTAAGCACTCCGCAGGGGTCTAAAAAGGCGTTCTTTGCGCTATTTTTATTTCGCTGGGACCGCTCAATTTACCTTGTTACACTTTTCGCACGCAATATATTTAGGTACTTTCTTTTGTGTACCACTTTAAGGCCCCGTTCACACTCTTGCGACGGAGTACGACCGAGGAAGAGACCAGACCGGTTTTAAGCCTCTCATGAGCTCTTAGGACCGGAAGTCCCAAACTGAAAACTTGGGACCTTGAACAAAACAAACACACCGACCCACTTCCCTTTCCAGCCGGAGTCTGAAAAGGCTGTGCTTTATCTAAACGAGAACTGATATGTCCTCCAACTGAACCCCTGCCCGCAAAATGACTCATTGCACGTTCACTTACAACTGTAAAAAGAAAAAAAAAAGAGACAAAAACATTACATTTTAAGAAGCTTCTTGGAACTACTTCCGAGTTGCATCGAAGCATGGCTGATACAGTTACCGATGGATTTGATACGAACTGTCTCTCTTATGAGCCTCTTAGTGTTGTTGCGCTCTCTGTGCACAATGTCAGTTTGCGACCAAAGTGCCGTACAATCGTTGCACTCACTAATGTGTTTAGCAATCTCTGAATTGGGTGCGTTTACGTTTACATTTCTTTTGTGCTCTACCAATCTATCATTTACACACCTTGCCGTTTGACCCACATACTTGAAACCGCATTCCAGTGGTATTTCATAGACTACCCCTTCCTTGCAATCAACCGACTTATCACGGTGCGCTTTCTGACACACTTTCTGACTCGTCTGAAACGGTGTCAAACGGTTCATGTTTAAAGTCGGACCTAAACGCTACATCTATCCCAAATTTCTTTGCGCATGCTTTAAGGTTGTGAGAAATTGTGTGAAAATACGGAATAACCGCATAATGCTTTTTCGCCTCCTTTTCTGGTCGTTGTTTAGCCTTTTGCTGCAATTCCAATTGTCTTTTTATGAACTCACTGTCATAGCCTGCATCTTCTAACCTTGACCACTGCCTTTCTAACCGCACAACCCATAAAATGGGCACACGACTTGTCCAGTGCGTTGCTGATTAGAGATCTGACTACACCTGCTTTTACTGATTTAGCATGACAACTTTTCCTACTTAAAACGGGTTTTGCGGCCATCTTTTCGTACTCCCAACATAAACCCCCTCCACGTGAATGCGTAGGTCCAGAAACTGTAGAATACCATTGTCCGCCTTTTCTAAGGTGAACTTAAGTTCCGGCGCCACTCCCCTCACTGTCCGTTCCAAATCAAGTACATCCTCTTCGCGAAATGAGCAGATCAATATGTCATCGACATATCTTCTTACAAAGCCCGTACTCGATGAAATACAATTCAATTTATCCTGTTACGGCAGTATCCATGTTGTTAAGGTAGATTTCTGCTAGCATTGGAGCGAACCGATGAACCTATACATACGCCATCTCTTTGTACGAATTTGTTTTCATTGTACTCGACTACCGTTGCCTGGAGATACAGATCCAGAATGAACAGAAAACTATTCACCGTTATTCATAGGTTGGATTGAAAATGAACCAAATTTAATTCCAAAGCCTCACGAACCCTCTGCATTAGATGTGCCTTCTCTAGCGAATAATATAGGTATTTTAGGTCCATGGAGACTACCGAACATCTCTTTCCATGAACTCCTTCCAGGATACTGATCAATTCATTCGAATTCTTAAGGGCCAGACTTTTTCAAGCTGCACAAGATTCAACCCTTGTTGAAGAAATCGCGAGATGGTGTGCTGCCACGTTCCGTTCTCGTTCACCACTACACGAAAGGCCAAGTCTACTTTGTGATCTTTTAGAAAAAACTTTACACTTAACGTCATTCCTGCTTGACTCACAAGTCATAACCTTTTTTGCCAGTGCGTCTAACCCGTCTTTTTTTAAAATCGTGACAACCCTTTTTTAATTTGCCAATATTTCCCCTCCATTCAACAAACAGAGAATTCAAAGCGTCAGACGATTTTTTTGGACATCGTTGACAGAAGGATAGTGAACTTTCCGGATTTATCTGTCTGCAGCACTCTAAGCGAACCTCTTTCCAGATCTTTTTAACTGAAACCACGTCTTGGAAATTCGTCCCTTCTGCTGGATAAGACTTATCTAGAAGACATTCCATTCTATCAACTGCCTGATCTACAAACGCTACCCTCTCGTCAAAATTGATCACCTTCGAAATGTCCTGAATCGAGGAAAAAAAACATCCAACCTCGAAGGTTTAACATTCAAACAAAACCTTGGGCCTTTGCTTAACATCTTTTCTGCTTTGTTTGAGATGCCCACATTGCGAGGATTAACAATGCTGCATTTATATCCGTTCAGTCACGTGTCCCGGACTTGGTGTACTTTCATTCCTCCTATCTCTGGGCTCCGTACTCTTAAAACTGTCTAATACAATTCGTCGCTTCACATACCAAAGCCGCTCGAAGAGTTCCTTTTTCCTGAGTTCCAGCGAAGATAGTCCTTGTGGTGCTTGTATTCCTTGCCTTTGAGAAGTTTGATATGAATCAACGTCGTGCTAGCTTGAGTCCGTGTGACCATTATTAAATTTCCAGTTGTCCTGCAATGACCAAACTGTCCATCTAGCGTAGCTTATAGAGTCTCAAGCGGAGAGAGAAGCCGCTTCATACGATGGCAGACGGAACCCACGTTTGCAAGTAGAATAAAGGCTATCATCATCATCACTTCAACTAAGCTTAGAATAGTACACCGTGGCAACGCTGCAGTGCCCTTTCTCCCAAATGCTTTCAAACCCGGGCGCCGCGCGCATTACACGCCGGTTGCGACATTGCAATCCGCTGGCAAGTATGGCGTCCGAGATGGACGACAGCGTATTCGACACGGTGAAAGTTTGCTGGACATGTGAAGTGATTGATTGAAAATATATTTATAGCAAATTGGAATCAACGGCCAATCTCCTGTTGCCATCTGCGGCCAAGGGGTGATAGGGATCGGGATATTCTTGTCTGTGGCGTTCTCCCACATGTCGCGATGGTAAACGTGCACGAATTGGAAGAAAAGACCCATCACCCATGCGGCGGTAATATATCCCAACTCTGCAAGAACAAGTAGTTGTAACGCTCCATCTATTAGTTGCATTTGAAACCACAAAAGTGTACAACTCGGCGATTCGCCGGCTTTGGCAATTAGGTCTCTGTGGGCGCGGCCGGCGATGCGCAGGCTTTGGTAGCGAATGGGCTAGCGAACGTTGTACCTTCAGCCATTTACCGACTTTCAGTACACGGCTCCCAGGTAGGGGAGCCAGCTCATTCAAGGCCAAGAAGGGTGACGTTGCAGCCGCATCTGAAGAACATAGCATCAGCAGATGTGGAACATGGCAGGCAGTATTGAGTATTGCGACAAGAGTAGATGCCTCGTCGACAAAATCGATGCGTTGTCGCTGGTCCAGCTGCGATTTCAGCCTTCAGCGAGCGGCCTTCCCTGCTTGGGCTGTTGCATCGCCTGCCACGTCACGGAGTGGTTCCTTTCGGCTGCCGCCAGGATAGCGCTCCCACGCAGATAAACCATGGTTTGTGCTGTTCTGAATAACTCTGCCGAACTCTGTACAAACACTGAACAGGTTTAGTCCATCGGCACAACTGAATTGCAGATGTTTATGAGAGCGGAACACACTGCGCCTATCTTATCTACTGGTGCGAAATCGGACTCTGATGATGTCATAAGTTCTACAGGGAGGGGACCTTTCAAAATGCTGTACTTGTTACGAACAAGGCCGATAACTCTCTCCACGATGAATTCTTACATTTTCAAGTTCTCTCGTATAAATGACATCAGAGTGCTCAAGCTGTCGTTTTCCCCTTGCCGACGATGGTACATGCAGAGTAGCACAACACATCCCAACACTTTCTGCTATCAAAAAGCCTCGGTCAGCTAAAACTACGTCTCCATACTCCAGCATCCCTAGAATGCCGCAGTCTTCTGTGATGGTCTTATCGCTATGCCCTGCCTCCGTACGACCTAGAAAGGAACGAAACACTCGCTTGCGGACAAATCCCAATCAAAAACTTAGCAGTATTGTGATGTTTATACTGTGACCAAGTCGCAGCCCTGGTAGATCAGCGAGCTTGGTCGGTCAATAAAAACCTCGAAGCAATCGAGGATTACAGTTACTTTTGTACCAAAGTTTTCACGAAAGCACAGCAGGCATGGTCTTTGCGAGCCGTTCAGACGTGGGCCATCTGATCAGTGGCGACAATCTGTCGAAGGACACATTGAGCCACCTCTCAAACATTCTTGACACTGTTGAAGCCGACACACGAAACCTGTAGGCAAGGTCTTGTATCGGAAGGTGGAGCTGCAGGCGAATAAGAAACACCATCATTTCTTCAAACTTCCAAGGGAGTTTTGTGCAGTATGCCTAACGTGTCCCTCCAGCATGTTGAAAACTGCCATCAACGCAATGAAGGTTGGCAGTCCAGTGTAAAAATTCACTTTCTCATTATCCTCCTTGAAGGTCTCCGTAGTAAATGTGGCGTCTTCAACCTTCTTCCTCAAGAAATACACTTCTTCATTGAGTCTCTTGATCTCTTGTTCTAAACCCTCAATGCTTGCTGCGGTCGTCTCCGTCTGACAGCCAAACTCTGAAACAAATTAATCAGAGTTTAGACAAATTCGTTGATTACACTGAACAAAAATGTACCTGCAGTAGTCGTATCCTTCAGCAAGGCGTGCGCAGAAGCTGGTGGAGCGTCCCTCTCATCTGGTGCTTCATCTGAAATGCCTGTGGAAACAGAACCTTTCTTTTAGATTGTTGTTGCTACAAATTAATGAACAAAAGCGTACCAGCTGTAGTGCTTGCTTGCAACGATGTACTTACCAAAGATGGAGAAGCGCTAATCTCACTTGCGGCTGTATCCGGGGCCCTTGTTAAAAGGGTAGGCTGACGTTTTCCCTTTAATGTGAATTTCCTTCAACAAACTGCTTGTTGAGGGCTGAGATCCAGATCTGCTTCGCGCTTTCTGGCGCTCGTAGCGAGCGCTTTCAAGATCGCTGCCTCGTCTTTCGTATCCCAAAGACAGGGAAGGCGCCCTGTCTGGGTTGTTGCGGTCAAACAACGCCGCGGGTGATCTTAAGGCAAAGAAGAAAAACGTTTCTGTTTGAGTTCTGAATCACAAAAACAAAATATCTACACAAAGCAACTTTCCAAGTTTGAGAAATTCGATGGCAGCTCGCTTTCATACACGTAACGGGGCTAAACGACGTCCCGAGTTTTTCAGCTTTGTCAGCTTGCAGCTTTGCAGGGGGGCGGGCGTGCGGCATTCGCGCCACGAATGTGCTCGGAGAGTTTGCAGCGAGCGGCCATCGACTACGTGCTCGCAAAGCAGCGACGTGCGCGTGAGCTCGAGTAAACAAACGCAGTACTCGGGGGCCGCTTCTACTCACCTGTGATGAAATGCTTGGAGCAAACTTTGTACTTATCGGCGTTCTCCACGTCCATGTCCGCCCTTCGGATCCTCGAAATCCGTTCGGAGCGTTGCCTTTCCGAATGTCTCGCGGGTCTTGCCGCATTCGTTTTTCCTAACTTTCAGAATTTTAAAGAATCGTAGACCTTGCTTGTTTTTCTGACGTTTCTCAAGTTTCGTGTGCGATTACAACCGCAGCCAACAACCGCGCAGTTTACCATAGCAGTAAAAGATACAACCAACAAGTGAAGTAAAAATAAAAGAACAGCAGTGCGCGAGCATTAACGAGTTCGACCGCGGTACGCCTACTCCAGTACAACAGCAAGCTAGCGTGGCCACTGAATCAGCATGCACCGCTCCAGTGACGTCTCTGAAAACTACCTATAGTGTGGACTTTCTCTGGATGTGCTCGAATCTCAGAGTTCAAGACAAAGTGTTCGAGAAATGGCAGCTCACATACTTCGAGTTCGCACTTTGCCATGTTTACGATGATTCCATGCTCCGCCAAGCACCGGAAAGCCGTTCGTAGGTGCTCCTCGTGTTTCTCTGGCAAACTGCTCGCTACGAGCAAGTCACCGAGGTAGGCGTGACAGAAAGCGGCGTTCTGGAAAAACGCTGTCAAAAAGCGTTGAAACGTCTTGCCTGGTTGAAATGGAGAGCTTGTAGGTAACGGTAATTAGAAATAGGGAAAGACGTCTTGTCGATCATAGTGTTTTGTGTCTCGCCTGAGTTGGAGAGATTGATTGGCTTTTGAAGGCACTCGGACAGGACAAACGGTGTGAATATGGCCGTCTTTGGAACTACTTCTGGTGCAACGGGGATCTGGTGGTATGCCTGCTCCAGGTTCACTTAGAGATAATTGTTGCACCATGCAGGTTTGCAGCGACGTCGCGAATGTGTGGCACTGAGTGGCAATCCAGCGGTTCCTTGATTGAGTGCCCGATAATCTCTGCCCGGGCGCCGGACTCCCGGTGTAGACTTCGGCCTCACGTGCAGTAAAGATGGCCAGGGACTGGCAGAAGGGTGGATGATGCCGAGCTCGAGCATGTGGTCAAAGTACTCACCAGAAACTTGCAACTTCTGAAGTGATAGCCGGCAGGCCAGCCGTGCATGAACGCGTGCACTTGTTTCTGGCAATGTGCTTTTATTTCTCTTTTCCATCTTCACAATAGACACACATTGTTTTAACAATAGACAGACTGTCGGGTGTTATTTGTTTCATGCAGGAGATGCAGTAATTTTTGGTACTCATTTCCGAGATTCTGTCAGAAAACACAGATGTCGACAAGTGAAATTCAAGTACTCAAACTATAGTTAAAATAGAAAATAATGTTTACCTACAGGACAAGAGGTACCTTGTTATATTCCTATTCCATTGCGCATTTTGCTGGCCTGCGGCAAGATTTGTAGTCCAGAGCTCACGACCACTGCTCGAGTACGGCGGATGCGAAATTGAAGGATATATAACGCCATATGTTTGTTTGGTTTGGACATATAATGCTATACGTTTAAAGAGTCAGTGTGTTTGTACCTCTACTCAGGGGTGCAAATTTGGGTGTATTAAAATTTTGTTTGTTCTATTATTATGGTTCCTGGTCATAGTATTAGTTGGCTTTTATTAAACACTTACGTAAGGTAAAGATGATCCATGCGTGATATGTTATGTATAATCTTCGTACAGATGTACGAAGATTGTTTGTTCAATTAAAACTAAATAAGGAAAAAATATTTCTTTAGATTGCTTTATGACAATCCAAGGCTCATATATATTGCTAAAACAAATTATGTTAAAATCGCCGACGAGCCTAGAGCGAAATTTTTTCCAATCGCCGCCTAAGCCTAGTGATAAGCTAGGCTCGTTTGTATGTATCTGTGTTTCTTCTTAAAAATTGAAAGCTCGCATACACCATAGGTAGATATCGTGAATTTCCTCTCAAAGCCAGGGTGGTTCGGGTGTTCGTCTGTGTAGTCTGCTCCGAAAAATACAACTCGAAACGCCGAAATAATTTCTTGGCCCTCTTTATTTGAACTCCCCGCACCGAATGCGCCACAAAACGCGGCACTGCCCCCATCAGCCGGGCGTGCTGCACGGGCTCGGATGCCAAATATCGATGTAGTCTTTTCCGCCCCCAACACACTCTCAGGCTTATGTGAAAAAGTTAACGCCTTACCAAAAACTATTACCGGCTGCACTAAAAAAGCATAGAACCCCATACATACCTTGCTCAGAAGGAGTGATTTATTCCTTTCCCCTTTCATGCGGCCAATAGTACATAGAACAAACTGGAAGATGTATAAATGACAGATTAAGGGAACATAACAACAACACCCGAATAGCAAACTCAGGACTTTTGGGTATTCTCTGCCGTGACTGTGGGTACACTGCGGATTTTAAAAATAGCACCGTAATTAGAAAGAACCATCACTATTTAACACGTGAGATAATTGAGGCAGCTAACATCATGAAAAGGAGTGATACTTGTGTTAGTAGTCCATCCATGACGCTTACTGAAAAAGAATTGTTATATCTTGACACTCAAAGGTAATGTGTGATAGACATTGCTATTTGTTTTGTACAGAAGACAACGAAGTGAGATATGACGATTTTAATACGGGTAAAAGAAAAAAAGAAAGAAGACGAAAATACAAACTGAGCTGTAAGTCAGCGCGACGTGAGTGACCGTTTTTTTCGTGTGCGTGTATTTTCAGCGTGAGTGAGTTTACTTTTGCGCTATATATCCTACAGTATGTATCGTTACCATAAGTGCCATTAAAACAGGCTACAACATTACTCTTAAAGCTTAACGAATGTTTTTATTTAACGTTGAGGAACCCATATTCATTTTGAGTTTTCGCCCACAAGTGGCGTGACCGAATGTTCTTGACAAACTTCCAGCATTTTGTTCTTTTTTCCTGGTGTCGCGTTGCTGGATAATTATATTTACATTTTATCCATTTTTTGCTATAGGTGAAATATATAACAATAGGTTGAGACATTTATGAGTGTTTGTAATATATGTCGATAGATGGCGATACTTGTCAGTCTCACATATGGTTCTTAGGAAAAAAAGTGAGAAATGGCTAAAACATCATATGAAAAAATAACACGGCACAGATTGCATATGACCCTTGAGACATTGCGAGCACAGGACTCGTCGAAAGGGTCAACGTGACTTTGGTCAACACGTTAAACAAAATTGGATTTGATGAACCATTGAGATGTGGCCAGCACTTAGCGCATTACTGGCAACCAACAGCGGTAGTGAGCTGGAAGTCTCCCGCTCACTATTGAAGTACTTTTGGGGTTGCCCGGACACCCCAAAAATCCTGGGCACTTTTGGGGGTGATTTGCTGAACAAAGTCATTGGCACATCCAATTGTTGAAAGTTCTGTCAGTCTGAGGTTCAACACTTGAGCCCTCCCCCACGCTGCCACACACGCATACAACATTACACGTCCTCTAAGAAACAGCGGTGTGCTGCTTATCAAAAGACCAGCAAAATGGAAATGCAATGAACCCTGTAGAAAATGTCTCGACACTCTCCCAGCTCATCAGGGTCACAGTTTTGTTGGGTACATCATCTTGGCCGCCCTTGTCGCGAGAAGTTTGTGCTTGTTGTCATACACCATTAGCATTAGCTGTCGTTTGCCCCCACGGTCGTCTTCGTTGTTGTCTTTCACTGTCATCGGACGGCGTCGTAGGTTGTCGTCGTGGTTCGCCTTTATTCGTCAGAGGTCGCCATTGCTTGACGTGACTTCTTGGGATCATTGGTCGCTGTCAGTTGTCAGTCATCCTTCTCGTCTTGGTCCACTTGTGTTCGTTGTCCTCACCGGGTGTGTTGGTCATCGATTTCATGGGTCTATCACGGATAAAAAGAGAAGAAGCAATGTCGAAACTGATGAGACTAAAGAATTGGTGTGGCGAACTTATGGCAGAAACAAAAGATACAATGACGGGCTTCGCAGGCTTCGATGCCGGCGTTCCTGCAGGATTGAGCACTGAAGAATTACTCACTTGCTGCTGCATGCTACGGCTATTTCATACATGGCCTGTATTCCCGAAGGGATTCTACCCAGTAGATACAATAACCAACGATAATGCATTCGGAGTTCCCAGCGGGGCAGCGAAAGGTAATATGCAAAATGCACGCCGAGATTTGAACTTGGTTCACCAGTATGGGAGCTCCGTGCACTGCCCACTCAGCCACGCACGCGGCAATACAGGGTTTCGCTTGAGGATGCCAATGCTTAGTTTGGTGTTGTTTGAGTGTTGTTCATGAATGAGATCACCGCATGCCTATGAATCTTTGGGAATAGCAGAGCAGCATGAGCAATTACATCTCCCTTGCCAGGAGCTCTCCTATTTCGAAGATTCAATGGCTTACTGATCTGTTTTCTCACCTCACCCAGTTGAACCGTGTCTGACACTTCAAGTCTAGTGCTTAAAGCTGAGTTAGTGTTGAGGCTTGTGCCAGTCTAGGCTGGCTCATATAATATTGCATTTAAGGGACACTGGAAACTCCTATATGGGAATTCCTAAGTTATCCCTGGTTCACGCATTTGTATCAGGTACGTTAGCTGACCACTGCACCCTGTATGTACACACATTACAGCTAAAGGAGGTAAAAGCGGTACTGATCTCAGAGGCGTCGCACTACGCATGAGAAGGAGGGAAGGGGGGAGAAGGATTAGGCAGAGAAGTATGAAGGTGGAAAGAAGGATCCAGAGGTGGAGGAAAAGGATGAGGAGCAAAGCCGGGGTAAAAAGTGGAAAGGAGGATCGAGAGGTGAGGAGCAAAGGTTCCCCAGTAATTTGTTGTGGGGATCGTGTCGCTGTCGGGGAGGTCTCCCCGGGGATTTGTTGTGGGTACTCTGTTGTGGGGACTTGTTTCCTTTTGCAAGTGTAGAACAAAGACCTTCACCTTTTGACGAATAGATGTTTTACTAGATGCTGGTCGTTTATTGTTACTGATTAGCAGATGAATTGGAATGCGATATCTTCTTCTGCCATGCATTGGACATTCTAGTATATTTAGAAGCATCGTTTCCACATTTTCCGTGAGCAGGTGTAAAATCAATTAGGGGGTCAATATATTTAATACCTTCGACTCAGCACACCACGGTGATTCATAAGCGGAATGGGAGTAGCCCTTTTCAAATAAGTTTGGGAAATGAATTTTTACTAATGAATGAGCCAATCTCGAAGAAACTATAATTTACGCTGTGAAATAAAGTAGCAAAACAACCCATAATCAAATTGCTAAGAAAGCAGCTATAAGAAATCAAAACCATGAGCGTAGTATGCTGTAGAAAACCTGAGAAATAGGCCCAATGTGAAGAGCGCAAGCTTATTGCTACTGTGCTCCTGAGGGCAAAAGAAGTTCAGAGTTCGACCACTTTAGAATTAACACATTTTTTTTTTGTTAGTTAAATTTAAAATATGTATTGTTCCAGTCAACTCAAAAGAAACAAACCCCATCCCTTCCCCCGAGTCCTCTAAGGCATCGGGCAGTGCTTAGTGATAATGTCGATGACTTGGAGGAAGGAATCATTATCAGCGGATGGGGCCGTTCATCGACTTCCACCACAGCCATTTAGGTAGATCTGCTGTGTTGCAGCAGTCCTTTTTTTGCCAGCTGGCGTCCTCGCGTTTCTCCTGCTGCAGCCCCTCGCATTTCAGAGCAGGCGGAGCTTCGATTTTTCCCATGATCGCTTGATGAGCTGCGGGTTGACTTTTGGGTCAATGAAGTGCTGCGAGTGGTTTACTGTCAAGTGCTTGAGCCCCATAGGCCCGTCTCGGAGGCACGCACGCATAGCCCCGCCACTCATCGCTGAAACCAGTGGTCCCCGGGGGTGACTTTCTGCGGGCATCATGGTTGTCACCGAGACTTGGCTACATCAGGATATTAGAAGTTCTGAGCTATGCCCTCTCAGTACAACGTTCTAAGGAAGGACAGGCTTTCCAGATGAGGTGGTGTTCCCCCTCCTTAAAACAGTTGGTGGGCCTACCTGATGTAAGATGGAGGCCCACCGGGTCTCATAAAAAAAAAGGAGCAGCAGGCTTACCTGAGCTCAAAGGGGCTCGAAGTCATCGTCCCTGCCCAGCGGTCACCATGTCACAGCAGGTCGAGGTCAATGTCCACATCGATCAGGTCGTGGAGAATGCTGGGCCCGGCCTGGTCTTTGCTGGTTGGCATTGGCGGTCTCAGTGGCATAGTTGCGGGGGTGGAAGCAGTCACCCGCTGTAGTCCTGCTGCTGCCTGGGCGGCAGCAGCAAAAACAGTGTCCCGGGCCAGCCGAGCGCCGAAGCACCGGATGGTGTCTGGGTGTTCCGCCGGGCTTTCCACGCGCCGGGGCCCGATGACGGTGCCGTTCTTGCCGTTGGACCCGCTCCGGTGGAACAACACCGGTCGTGCCTGTCGCCGTAGAGCCACAGTCCGCCACAGATGCGGCATTAGACATCCTTTGACCGAGATGGGAGGCAGGCACCATGGGCCCAGATGTCCATTTCGCTCACCGTGCGGCCAGGGACAGGGGACGTGGTCGAGTGCCTGTCTTGTCTCCGGTCGTCTCTGGTCCCTCCAGGGCTTTCTGGACACGTAGAATCAAGGGGGCTCAGTGCCCTCCTGGAAGGTCCAGATGGCCATAAAGGGCCCGATTGGAGTTGCTGTAGGTGGGGCAGGCGAGCAGAGTCCGCCCCTCGGGATCCGATTTTTGCCCGGGCCGCCACGACCATTCCGGTGGCGGTGCCGACGCCGACCTCCAGCCCGGGACACCTACGGCGGCGGAGATTGTTTTACTCTCGGCCCGCCACGGCGATATCGGTGACATCCGACCCCTGGCCCGAGTGCCCGACGGCGAAGATGATGACGACGATGACGCTGCCTGCTTCACGGTCGGTGACATGACGGCTTCTCGCAAACCCCTCCAATGGAACGGGTGGTCTCCAGAGCCACAAAGTGGTTTGCCACCCCTGGCCGCACTTCTCCGCGAGTATCAGGTGTCACGGAGCGGGCGAGCAAGGTCCTGGTCGGCCAGGCTGCAAGACATTCCGAAACTGAAACGGCGAGCCTGCTGACCGACGCATGTTCACCGGGGGAAAAGTTGCTGTCTCCAAACGAGGTCGGCAACCGACCGGAGCCACATAAATCTCTTGGTGGGGGCCACCAAGAGATTTAGTGCCAGAATATGTGGGATGGTCATGGGTGGTGGTAACCGAAGGGTTCAAGGGCTGTCTCTAATCTGGAGATGCCAAGCCTACTCCCACACCTTGCAGCTTTCTCTCCGAGAACACTGTAGAGTAATTGTGTCAGCCAAGCCCATCTTGCTATGGCACATTACCTACCCCCTTGTTGGGCTCCATGGTGTGCGGTGCACCTAGGCACTGAACGTTCCTTCCCATGTTATGGGTTCTCGTGCTAAAACCTTCCTCGATCGGCCCCCGAAAAGGGTTTGCACCGAAGTTCCAACCACAGTCAACACGCCATCTACTCCTGCTAGGTTCCCAAAGTTTTTGGTCCTACATTCTGAAACTGAAAAACAACTGTCAAAGTTTTTCTCCTTCTTGTAGCCAAGGTACTTGAATCTACTGTCAAAAAGAAATTCAAGGCCGAGAAAATGCCTTCTGGCAACCTGCTTGCTGAAATCGAATCAAGCCAGCAGAGTGCTGCACTTGTTCCTTTAAGTTCCATATCTGACCACAAAATCACAGTTACACCTCACCGCACCCTAAATACCATCCAGGGGGTTATTTCTGAGGATGTCCTCCTCGACTCCTCATGCAGTGAAATAGTTGAGGGACTTTCCGACCAAGGCGTTGTAGCTGCAAGGCGTATCTCCTTGCGCCGTGACGGCCAAGAACGGAAAACGAAGCACATAGTTCTTACATTTGAATCCACTACATTGCCAGAGGCTGTGAAGGCTGGGTACCTTCACTGTAGAATGCGGCCCTCACGTGCCAAATCCTCGGAGGTGTTTAACTGTCGGAGATCTGGTCATGGATCTCAGAACTGCCGAGGCAAAGCCACTTGTGCAAAGTGCGGTCAGGCTGACCATCATGGAGATACATGCTCTACGACGCCAACTGTGTCCACTGCAACAGTCCCCATCCTGCATTTTTTTGCTCTTGTAAGACATGGAAAGATGAAAAAGCCATTCTTACCTTGAAAGTGAAGGAAAATCTCTCTTATCCATAGGCACGCCGTCGCTTTGCGTTCTTGCAAAAAGGCGGCTTTGTGGAGGTGGTGCAGGGGGGCCTGCACCACTGAAAGTGGCAGTGGCAACCCAGACATATTTTCCAGACAATGGGAAGTCGCTGCAGCAGTCCCCCACGCCCAAGCTGAAGATTCAGCTCCCTGGGCATGCATTTTCAGCAAATCGGTCTCCCAACCACCCCAGCCCGAGTTCTAACTGCCCTGCACCTTCAGGGCAGCAGCCTCTCTGTTCTGCTGGAGAGTGTGCACAGGCCGCTGCCCCCCCCCTCCCCCTCCTTACAAAAAAATGTACTTCCACCCTATAGACGTTCTGTAGAACGTCTATAGGATGTTTCCCTAGAAGGAGCATAGGGTGTCTCTAGAAATGCCATGAATGCTAATACCTTTCTATCATCCTCCTGAAGGTCTCGTATAGAATATTGGCCAACGGACTGGATATTCTATGTCTACTGACCTGCTAAAGACGTCCTATGGGAAGCCTAGGCCTATGGCAGTTCTAATACCAGATGGCGTCCAGCGGTTAGTAGGATAACCATAGAAAGTTAATACAGGAAGTATAGGATGTCCGCAGCATACTTTCTATAGGGGGCTCTTAGGAAGAGGGTAGAATGTCCACAGCCAAAATCCCATAGGATGCTGCAATAAAGATAATAGAATAGTCGTCCTTGGCTTCTAAGGGACCTAGGTTGCTGCTACAAAGTAACAGAAAGGTCATCCTAGGCTCTTAGAGGAGACCCTCGGATGACCATAGCTAAATTCCACAGAGCAAGCTGCCCTACAGAGCTCTATTAACATATTACCCACTGACAGAGCTAGATCAAATTTAAGAAATTTCGTTAATTCAAACCTTCATAACATTTTGAGAATACCCAAAAATCAACATGTTCGACAACGGCAGTTCTTTAGAACGGAAGTGTCAATCTTCTATTAAAGAGGTTGAACACTGAATTTCAAAAGCCTGAGATAATTTATTTCTGAAAAAAGAGAGGGGGGGGGGGGGGGGTCGGGTCTTGCTACGGAAATAGTGCACATCAATAATTAACACAAACATTGCTCTTTTAGCTTGTGTTAACAGCAACATGTGGGCAAACCAGACTATTTATAGTATAAGGCAGTACACCTAAAAAAAGGCCTTCACATTGCTAACAACAAGCACAATGCATAGACTTGTCTTATTGAGAACGTTTCTTGGCAAACATAGAAGTGAATATACTTGGGACCTGTTTCCGAAATGTTTTCATTAAAGTTTCTGTTGTTATTCAAACTTTTCTCAACACAAAACAGAAGAAAAGACTGCACACAAATTTAGCCTAAAGGAAACTTCAAAAAATTTAATTCTAGCAGTGCATGACAAGCAGGCTGCTGATAGACCATATCCCTAAAAGTAGTCTATTGAACATTTCCTCAAAATTCCATCAGCTGATTACGCTTCTGGTAAGATATTTAACCAAGAGCAGATGGCTGAGCTTTTAGTTACATTTTTGCCCAAATGCAGCTGCCTATGCTTTGAATATTTTTAATCAACGGTATCTGCTAATGCCACTGATTTCTGAATGAAACTGAAACAATCTGCTGTGATACAGATAAATTTAAAGGTTTGCTTGCAAATCAATGAGGGTCACCTGCCATGCCCCAGTGAAGAATGGTGAATTAATTTGACCACATAGGGACCTTTTAAGCAAGCAAATGGAATCTCTGGCTTTTCACACGTCGGCCAGGATTGCAAACAGTAAACTAGGAACCAGTAGACAGGCGTTTCCACTCGCAGCCACTGAGGCAACCCAAAATGCTTAGCGTAAAGTCAACATTGTCACTCACTCATTACTAGTGTGTTAATCTGTAGACATGACTTTGAAGAAATGGTAAACCGAAATTTGGATTAAAAAAAAAACAATGCAGGAGATATAGGCGGGACGCTACAATCCCTACAACACTACTCGTAAGGCGATATCTCGAATGGACGGCCGTATTTTTGGAAAAAGAGGTCGAGATTGAACCAGGCCGACGAGGCTCGTGACGTAGAGATATCTCGTTTCCTCCTCTCTTCGCTTCGCTCCCTCAAGGTGGCCAGACGGACAAGACGCGAGGCCGTTCCCTCTTCTTCTCGGAAAAACAAGACGTCAACATTTCCTGCCAAATGCGCCTCCTTTTTTTGAAAAATACGGTCATCCGTTTGAGATATCGCTGTATGAGTGATGTTTTGGTGTTTGTAGCATCCCGTTGCACGCTTTTGCCGCCGTGTTTTGTGGAATCCATATTTCGGTTCAGCATCCCTTTCATATCATATAGGTATGATGCTAAAGCCCTATGGTTCTGGTAATAAGGTTCTGTGTTGTTGAAGTCTATTTTATGCCAAAAATTTCCAGTTTATCAGTTCATTTTTGTTAAGATTCCGAATTATTCAAAATTCCCAGTTTTAATTTTGCCATGGTCCCTATAAAATATTTATTATTTAGACAGAAACGTTCCCTGAATTCATTACAACTCACTTGCATAGAATGATATTTCTTCAGCTGGATTTGGCATTAGTGCCCCTGCCATTTGCAATACCGACTGTCCCACGACAAAACTTGTCAGTAGACTCCTGAATGCTCGAAAGCTTGTTTTCCCTCTACCCATTCTACCAATCCGCAATGCAGTTGCACGGGGTGGGGTGATACAAAAGCTTCAGTTCCTTTATAGAAATCGATTGGTTCATAGCTCTCACTGATATGAAACACACCCACACTCCAGTCACCACAAATAATATGGTCCAAAGTGGAAACTGGAACAGTGGCTTCTGTAGTGACCCAGAAATACTATGATTCGTTGTCCTGCAACCTTTGACTAGATGAACGGTAAACCCCATTTTGTCAATAGCCAAAGATTTCGACGAGATTTCGATCGAACTGAAGTGGCATCTCCTCAGGACCACTGACCGTCTTTGATCAAACATATTTGGAGAGTACCATTTTTTTTCCATTGTGATTTTGAAATTTGGAGCTTATCCGATATTTCTGAATTGTCCAAAATTTTACCGGCGAGTTTCTTCAGTTTTTTGTAATTATCCAAAAACTTGAAACCGAGCCGGTAACTAATACCTCGAGTACAAGGGCAGTTTTCACTGTGATTACGCTGACTGCAGTTTTGCGCAGTTATACGGCAGATTAAACTGCAGGCAGCGTAGTAAACATCAAAAAGGCGCTAATGTGGATTTTGGGCTTCCCTCTTTATGGCACAAACTGAATCTGACTTTTCTGAGTGTCCTGAAAAGGAAAAAGGTATGATAATCCGTGGACTTTTTCTCAATTGTAAATATGAGTAACACCACATGTTCTGATGTGTGGTCACATTTTTAACGGAAAAGAATGCCATGCTTGACTGCAATTTTCAGGTTTTCTTCTAGCAGGTTGAAGGCATGTTGATAAAGTTCATGCCATACAAAGACAAACTCAGAAACCACCTTAGTGCTCTTTAGCAGTGCAGTCTAAGCTTGGCAATCTCAGTTTGGGCTTGCTTTAATTCGAACAGCAACCGAGTTTAGAATGACGTCAATGCTGGGAGAGAAATCTTAAAAAGGAATCTTAGCAGCAAGTACTGTGCGAAGGAACATGCCAAGGTGTCAGTGCTGCCGCTAACAGGGACAAAGCCGCACTCTACGAGCGGCACCACTGATTACGTCAAAAGCAATGTAGTTGCCATGTCATCAGAAAGTTCTAGAATAGGAGTCCCCAAAGCTTTGGGCCCACGAGACAGCTTAGGGTGTCGTGCATGCACAGTTCCGCATATGTGCAGTGGCAACACCCCAAGCTCTTTGGATGCATTCAATTTTGGGGGTCCCTATTCTAAAAATCTCTTGTTGCCTTCACAAATATGATTCATTTTGGTAATAATTTTGATCTACCATAAATAAAGATGTCATAGCTAGCATTCAATCCCTAAAATTAGTAAAAAGAATGTTTCTAGGTGATCTACTGCAATATTTAGATTGATTATGTGATACTATACTCAGTCTGTTTGATTTCACTGGTAGTGAAATAGTCATGCAGCACCTTCTCAGTTGACCTTAGTTGGTGGTTCTAAACTGCCACTGGCCTAAATACAGTAAAGACATTTCAATTAACTAGGGTATAAGAAATGTCTACGTGAAAGTTGCGCACTTACCAATCACGGCGTGAACTTTCACAGGGTCCAGCCCTGGCTTGACAGGATCGTTTTTGTGAGAGTTTGATTTTTTTCCGAAGAGTGACCTCCCGGCCCGCTCCTCCCTTGTAAAAACCATACACAATAGGCCTCGTGCAAATGGGCCTGGGGTAGCCTCTGTCAACTCAAGTTGGCGAAGGAGGTTTTGGTCGACAAGAACGTTACTTCCTATGTCCACCTTGAAAACAAAGAATAGGAAGCCATCAACATAGCTTGTTTCTATTCGTTTGAATATCACAACATAGCCACCACACATAACAGAGGTGCTAAGAAAATAATAATGACCATATGATTATTGTAAGACAATGCAGAGGAGGATACTGGGGTAGTTAGAAGGTGAATGAGGATTGAACAAGAAGAAAGGGCAGCTAGAGCACCTGTAACATTTGGTGGAAGTGGCTCTATTTGAAAACATAACATAACCCCACCCAACACCTGCACTGGCAAGTGGAGCTCTTTTTGATTCCATGGTACCACAACTCATGTATCAACATGATTTGTCATCTTACTCAACTAGAGACAACGGTTGAGTGTCAGATAGCTCATGTCAGAAGACATTAACAACAGTCTTGCATCTGTCCAACTGCAAGAAGTTATAGGATCCTTCTTAGCTGAATTGCGAGTGGACTGTCAAATTGAAGTAAATGACACCTTCAGAACAATCCATGAGGTATGGGAGGCAGCACATCCTGGTGAACATATTACTGCAGTTGACACTGCAAATATTAGATAGAGCCACTTCCTGATGCACAATCTAAATTCAGTTTAAAGATAGAGGTGAATGAGTGGGGCACACTGACTAAAGTAATGCAGATTGTTGGGCGAGTTGGTACTGGGTATTCAAAAACATGGTAGCACTTGGTACGAGAACAAAGAAGGAGACTGGACAACACAGAGCACTGACTGACAACCGGCGTTCCTTCAACGGCGAGACCACACGCTTAACAGGCATGCACGACATCGCCAGCTTGTTTCGAGGCAGCATGTCTACACCCTTAGAATTATATCTCTCAACTTCTTCATCCAAGGCACACCTAGAGACTCCTCAGATGAGGCCCTGTGGTTCTGGAACGCTCAACTTTGGCTCAGTGGCAAACTTCGGCCCTACAGCAAGCACATGTCTAACCTCGTCAGGGAGGTGCACTTTACTCGCAGTCTTGACGTAGCATGTTGCCACCGGACGTTTCTTGGGAATGCCGCCACGAAGACGTAACGACTGCTGCCAAAAGAGCTCCATCGTCTGATCCAGGATGCCAAGGAAGTCCCGCAGTCGTCTGTTGTCCGAAAGTGGCTTGCTGGGGTCTCGAAGAACAGCACAAAGCAGGCTCCTGAATGGACACAGCAAGCATGTGACTACAGGCGCCTGCTTTGTGCTGTTCTTCGAGACCTCAGCAAGTAACATTCGGACAACAGACGACTGCAGGATTTCCTTGGCATCGTAAACCAGACCACAGAGTTCCCTTGGCAGCAGTCATTACGTCTTCATGGCGGCATTCCCAAGAAATGTCCACTGGAAACATACGACGTCAAGACTGAGTTAAGAGCACCTCCCTGACAACACCAGACATGTAATTGCTGTAGGGCCGAAGGTTGCCGTTGAGCCAAAGTTGGGTGCTTCAGAACTACAGGGCCTTGTCCGAGGAGTCTCAAGGTGCGCCCTGAATGACAAAGCTGAGAGATGTATTTCCAAGAGTGTAGATGTGCTGCCTCGAAACAAACTGGTGATGTCGCGCATGCCTGTTAAGCATGTGGTCTCACTGTCCCAAGAATGCCGGTTGTCAGTCAGCGCTTTCGTGTTGTCCAGTCTCCTTGTACTCGTCTCAATCACTACCATCTTTTTTAATGTCTAAAGTAGGCTCTCAGGAACCCACCTCCAAGGTCAGGCTGCCGATTACCTAAGGTCATCTAGTAGCCTCTCAACATACCAACTTCTCGTTTAAGCTCTCAAGACCCATTATTGCGATATGCATGCTCGGCCACTTGACCTGACATAGGGAAATGGCTGAACACCACATCCAACGAAACAACACTCAATTTACTATAGAGAAATGATCACAAAAGGCGCTTTGTTGCTTGTTCTAAAACTGCACTATATGAGTCGGCGACTTCTGCCTTCATCCATGCAAATTATTGATATAAAAACGCAGTTCCTTCTTTTAACATAAATATTAACAAACAAAAATTATATTCCCAGTAAGACTGTTTCCACTAAATGTAGGATGTCTGAAATGCCGAGGCGCGATCTAAATTGTGCCATAAAATTCAGCGCCTGCACATAGCAATCAAATCTTTTCGTCAAAGGTGTATTTCGCAGGTGGGTTTACCTTGTAAAATTACAAGGCGTAGCTCCCCTTCTGCACAAAATAGGGCCAAAAAACTTGCCCCTTTTGAGGTTTGGAGTTCGCCATTGCACCACGAAGCCACCGCGACCAGGGGAATGCTGCGATTACACGTGCAACAAACACACACAGACGCCGCACTGCTCGCCTCAAAACTGGCTGAAACCGATAGGCCCAACGCAACCACGTCTGAACACGCCGAACCAACGTGCGCTGCCAAACACACGAACAAGGGCTTTGGGCTTTGGATTGGCTTTGGATCCGTCACCACCGGATAGACGGATAGTAAGAACCACGACGCTGCTATGGACGGTATCTATCACCCTCTTGTGGTGGTGCAAAATACCGCCAGCAACATTTTTACAAAAAAAAGTAAAAAAATATATATATAATTTTATTTTTTGTAAAATTTGAAGCAAGGTTTGTAAAATCGTAAAAATAGTCCCAATTCAAACATTTTATAAAAAATTCTTAAAGGGCTCTGCAATCATATTTAAGCGTCAACCTGTTTTGCTGTTTCCACGTCTCTTGGAGTTCGGGCGAGCCAGCGGGCACGGAGAGAGTAACTAAATATCAGTGCGTCATATTTTAACCGGACGACGCGGAAACCTCCTCTACCGACGAGGGCGACCCGCGGTACCGAAAGCGCGCAAAATGTGACGTTTTTGGTCCTGGGCTTACTACTGGTCAGAGCCGCTAAAAGGCTTTTTTTAGTCGAGATACAAAATATAAGTGTCGCGAACCGTTTCAATTATGTATGAAAGTAGTTTTTGTTCAGTATTTTAGATCAGAAAAGAAACAAATGCAATTTATAAAGTATGGCAACAAGAAATGACCCGTCGACATACCTGCCACCAAGTGGCGGAAAAAGCGGCGCATATCAGAAAGGGCTAGTGGGATGAGGTGCCGATGAACGGCGAGCGTAGAAAGGTCCCGAGGCGTAGAAAGGTCCCGAAGCGTAGAAAAGCCATTTGGCGGTATGGCAGCGCGAAGTGGCTCCCGTTCTGTACTGATCTTTACCCCGTGTTTGCTGTCGTTTGTGGCCAATGAAGTGTTATGCCGAGATAGTCTTTAATCGCGCAGCAAATGCATTGCGAGCCGCCCTGGCCGCCCGCTTCATACAGCCTATCCAACACACGCTTTAGTGGCGCCCTCTCGAGCCGTCGACACGGAGTGCGGCAGCCGTGAGCGCTCGATGAGCTCACCATCTTTCCTCTAGTTCGCGGCCACTCAAGCCAGGACCTACGACGTCATGAAGGAGGTTATTTTTTGCTTGTTTTTGTAATTCTAATTTGCCTATAACTTTTAAAATAAAGCGAATTTTGCGAAAAGAAAAGTTTCATTAAGTTACTACGTTCAGTGCGCTTAGGTCCGGTGCAAATTAAAAACCAGTCAAAAAGTTGTTGCAGGGCCGCTTTAAGAGTTGGCAGGTATGCACTACAAAAAGATAATGCTCATTCATTTTAATAGACAACAGTCGTCGCGGGCAGTCTCAATATTTTTAAAAGGTAGCGCCATTTATCAATATGTGCTCCGAACTCACGCCGCCACTCAACTCGGTCGTCTGCGTCACCATCTGTCGTTAAACCTGGTTTTCTGGCCCTATGGTTTTACAAAAAGAGAGCTATGCCTTGTAATTTTGCAAGCTGAAACTCACCTGTGAAATGTACCTTTGATGAAAAGTTGATTGTTACGTGCAGGCACAGATTTTTGCAGCCCATTTTAGATCGAGCCTCAGCATTTTAAACACCCTATATATTGAACGACGATGCACAAACCTGGACTGACGGGACAACATTAGGTGGAAATGCTTCTGCAGCTGCTGGACGCAAGGACAATTCCTCTGCAATAACTAATGATCGCTTCATGCGTTTCGTCATTTTTTGCAAGTCTGAAAAACAATGGGAAACTTAATTAGAGGAGACAGTGCCAAATACAACTCTGGGCAGCATGCCAAAAATTTAGATGTGAGGGGTCCGAAAAAATAAAAAGTAATGCAAGAAATGTTTCTGGAGAAGAAGCGCCGAGTTTGTCGCAAGAGAAAGTTATTCTATCAATTTTCAGGAATAAATTGAAAGACTATCTGCAATAACCAACTAAGGTTGCTCGAGACACCCCTAAAGAAACATTAATTACAGTGACTATGAGGGATACTTTAAGGAGCTCAGATGTTCATGTTAAACAGGCCGCTTACATAATAAATGACACTATAGTTTAGCATCAGTGATAGCTATGATGTGGTACATATTCTACCATTAAAAGGAAGCAAAGAAGTTGGCCTCTTACTGAACACCTTTCAATCAGTAGCTTGTGCACTCAAGAACTTAATGAATGCGACAGATACAGTCACCCTAAAAACCTACTACACGAGTCAAATTGATTGTTGGCCCTATCATTTCATTTCATTGCATGAAACATCTTTCTTTTGCCTTTGCGACTCATTCTTGCCGTAATGCATCGGTGAAGGCTTGGCTCTTTGAAGGAATCAGGTCTTAAAGGTATCATGCTATCATTTACAACGAAGGTACCTGAAAGTGGTGGGTCCCGTGTACCACGGCTTTACTGAACAAGCTTACCTGAGACCACGCGAACAAGCTTACCTGAGTAAAAATTAGAAATCAAAAACTAGAAATCCCTACCTACGGCAACCATCTGCTAATGAACGGCGCCCAATTGGCACAACAGCCGATAGATGACAGCATTTTCTGTACAAGAGAACAACCTTTCCCGCTCGTCCACTTTTATCCGACATCTCCACACCCACGAGGGTGACAACGGTGCCATCCTGGCACATAGTAACCAAAGTGAAAACAAAGTTGGGAGCTAAGCGCACCATGAAGAACCTAAAACAGCAGGGATAAAAGTTGCAGACAAGGAAAGAGATGTGGTAACAACCAGGGAGTGCAAAGCAGACATACATCAGTGCATGGGAGGGTACCTGAGTACATTGTACTTAGCAGCACTCGTAAGAATCTGAGCTCCAAAGCGCCCCCTGCACGCAAGTCAAAATTGCCTGCAAAGTGGGGGGCGCTATCCCGGAACGGCACCAAAATTCAAAATGGCGACGACAAAATTTTTTCGCCAGAAAAAGAGAAAAAAAGCACAGCGCACACATTTAATGTTTTATTTATCTCTGAGAACATAGACTTTATTAGGCCAAAGATTTGTCTCTGCTATGTTAATCACTTTCAAAATCATCAAAAGACTCCTCAGAGTCGGCCGCAAGAAAAAGTTTGCGGCATTCCGCGATGTTTCCCAACTGCACGCCGTTGGCTATTTTGACAGCCTCTTCAGAAACAGCCGGTTGCTAATGGCTCATTCTGCACTTCATTCGCGCTCCAGGTATTAAAAGAGCGCGTCGTCCACGTATTCACTGAACACCGGCGCGCCGTTACTTAGCTTTCGTCGAACTTTGGCTTTCCCGTAGTTTGACTGTAGCAAATTGTCAAAATTCTTGTCCCATTCCCGTATCCGGTCGAGCTTGATGTGTCGAGACGTCTGGTGTACGTCTTTCCCGTTTTCACAATGCCATTGGACGACCTCAATTTCCTTTGCCACTGTGTAAGAATGCATAGCCGACCTGACACCCCCAAAACAAAGCGACAATGGCGCGTAGTGACCGGGCTGATCGGGCTGCAAAGTAGGATTGGATTGGATTGGATTCTTGGACTGAACTTCGCAGGCCAGTGTTGCCTGGGCGCGGTCAGCGCGGCGCGTGATACGGGTGCGGAGCGGGGAGGGGGGCGCTTTCCCGGAACGGCGCAGAAATGTGAAATTAGCACGGAAGTTGGGGGGGGCTCTTGCACGGGTGGGGGCGCTTGCTCGGAATTTTACGGTACGCTCGCGTAGGCTTAGGAAACTTGTGCCCTACGTGAAGTATATTCTCTGAAGTATGTACTTGTACTGTACTTAAAGCATTTTTCTGGTACATACTGGCTCTCAAAGGAAAGCACAATTTCTGACTTCGAAGTACCTTCCCCAGGTTTGGTTTTGTTAAATTGGTATCACGAAATGATGGCACATGTTGACTCGTATACTGGGAGGGATATTCTACCAGTACCAGAAACGTGAGCAGACAACGCATCGCTCCGTTTGTTCTGGGGGCAGCTTTCCCGTAGCTTTTGAACTCTCGCTACTTCTCGGTCGGTCGCGCATGCCAGAGGTCTAAAATATTGAAGAGCGAGCAGGAACCAGATCATAACGTAGCACCTGTGACTGTGGTGCGGAAAAGAGTGCTTTTCGAGTTGAAGAAAAGACAGCAACAGAGGAGAACACCAGAATGTTTTTGAGACATTATTCTCTTTTGTCTTTTCCTTCTATTTCCAAAGTTCCTCAGTTTTTTTGCACCCCAATCTCAGGTGTCACATTATGATTAATTACTCACCAGCTTGCTTGACACACCCACTGTGTTTCTCGTTTTGTTTCTTCATTAAGGAGAGGGACACTCCTTCCACGAGAGAATTGCTTGCGGAAGCTGAAGGGCTAACGTCATGCTCTCTCCTGGTACATTTCATCCCCTTGGGTGCAACAATCCAGTGCACCCCTTGGTAAGTGCAACCTGAAAATAAGTACTCCGTGGCCACTTTATCAAATATATGCCTGCTGTTTTTTGAAAATAGGTCATGCAGCACTGGTTACCCTTTGGGCAAGGCATACCTGGTTAAAAAAATCACTATAGGGGAATTAAAGGGCGCCATGAACTTGATTGTGTAAGAAGACTGACGTTGAAAGTTGTGGGAGCGAGGGTCGGCCACCACCACTCAGCAGGCTGCTGCTGACCACCCGGAGCAAAGAACGTCCGGGACGCGCAAACAGCAGCACGAAGGACAGGCACGCGCGTGTAGCAAAGAGGAGGACACGCCTACGGAAAAGGGAGATGGACCGTGGCCACGGAGGCGTGCAGTCCCAACGCTCCGGCAACAGCCCTACAGTCGACACCAACCCATCTCCTGTTACTCTAATAAATGTAGTTTTCTCGGGTACTTGAATCCACGGCTTCGATGTTGTTCCTCCCGGATGGTGCATGCCAGCAAGAGCAACTCCTACCACAAAGTACATTCTATTTATAGCACTTTACTTCAAGTACATTGCAACTCCAACTACTTACTACTTTACTTGAAGCACATCCCATCTATTGTTTACTTTGTGCTTTACCCTAATTCTACTTTTGTACTTTACTTTGTACTTTACCACCAAACTGTTTAGAAAAAACATATTTTTTTCTTTTCTGGGGCTTTTTAAAGGGATGCTTCACCGAAATATGAAACATACTCGTCGTGTTCAGAAATGGGCTAAATATGATCCACAATAAGTATGAATGATAATTGCACATTTGAATTTTGAGTCTGATGGCTGTATTTGTCGTTATAAATAGCCCACTCTAACAAGCGATACGAGAGCAGCAACCAGGGAGCATGTGACATCCCCCGCAATCGTGACGTAGATTGTCTCGGGACGAGCAAAGCTGTGGCAAGGCTGACGCCAATAGGACGTCCTAGTCGTTCCAGCCACTGAAGCGACCGAAGCACGCCAGAGATCGGGCCATTGCAACTAACGGCAAAGCTGCTTTTGTACAAATTTGGAGTGACGGGTTAATGTTCTATAATCTTGTAGAGGGACAATAGCAACGTCTGGGACACACAGGAGAATCCCGGTCAGAGGGGAGTTCCTCCTTCCCGTCTTCTCTCGTGATAGCGTGAGAGCTGCCGGGATGGCGTCAGAGTTCAAGGCATGTATAGTTCTAGGCGAGACAGCCATTGTCACTAACTGTCAAGGTTCCTTGACGGGCATTACAAACGAGGCTTCAGCGACATCCACCAGGTGCCCTTTGCCAATCCTGTAATTCATTGTTAGATTTCTTTTCGTGTCTTTTTCAACAATAGATTGGTGTATCCGATGTGATACTGCTCCCTTGAACACGCACAGACCAAGAAATAAGTGCCGAAATTTCGTTGTAGGATCTCTTTAAGACAAGCAATATAAAGAAAATGAATTGTCTCTATGCACCACTTCTACCTAATGAAACACAATATAAGGCGACTCTTCGTCAAGTGAAATAAAAATGATAGCTCTCAAAGTTTAGGAGATTTGTGGCCAGCTATGATATGCCTTAACCTGACCATCGCTCGATGTGCAAGAACTCTGACTCGGCACGCCGCGGCGCCGGAGGCTTCTTGGTTTGTGCCACTGGTATCTCAGCTTGTGGCTGCCTAGGGTGCGTACATGAGCGGTGCCTCGTCACTGGAGCAAGGTTCAAGCTCTTGAGTGTACTGGCAGCCTTTCTTTTTTGTATGTTCGTCTTGCTGTGGTGGCATGGATAGCTTCAGACAAAGATTGCATTAATTCATAATAGCTCTGATAGCACTGGGCCAGCGACTTGGCTGTGCAATCCACGGTGGTACAGGCTGTTGATAAGTGGGGTGTTGTGATCGGAAGCAGGCTGGCACTCCCACACAGCATTAGGGGTTGATGAAGTATGTATAATTGTATACACACTTAATGCAGTTGCACTTAAAGGTTTTGTATCGACTCAGTCACTTCTCACCTACGGTGGCCTCACCATAGCGCAGCTTTAAAGCTCTTGAGGGAGAGGAAGTCAGAGTCTTTAAACAAAAGCCCCTGTCCTGCTCTACCTCAAAACGTGGCTTGCTTTAAAAAGTTATTGCAGTAGGAAATGTTTAATGTTCTTGATGTTCAAAGCATGCTATTAATGCTGCCCCAACAACTCTAGCGAAAAAATAAAATAAAAAGGCTGCTGGCACGTTTAAAGCTTGTGAATGAGCAGCCGTAGTACCCGTTGAATTTCGGGACGTTCTGCATTGCAGCCCTTGCAGGAGTGTGTGTGACACAGCTGATGCAATATACCTATGAAAAGGTGTGTGTCTACAGATAGTTATTCATCAACACAATAACTAGTAATTTGTCTTGAAATATGCATGCTTAAACGAAAACCTGACACACTTATAAAGCCATGTCCGGTGAAATGCGGGGCTTCTGCTCTTGTATAGTGAAGTTCCGGTTTGAAAAGAGAACACAATCCTCATCCTGGCAAGGCTCCCCAAAACATTAAAGAAACATTTTACCCCGATACTCATGATAAAAACCACAGAATCCGTGTGACACATTAGCTGGATTATTTTCCACACCTCTATAAGCTGACCGGGTACGTCTAGTATGTTAAATAGCATAGCAATTAAAATTGCACAAAACTCACCTTGGAGGTTACCGTTACGCCTCCGGCATTCCAAGTCACCCCTTCTTGGGTCAGTCTTTCCACCTGCTGTGGGAACGCCTGCAGCAACAACGTCATGTTGGGATGCTTGGCACCATACCGCAACACTGGCAGGACGATGGACTGCCAACGCAAGCAAGGCGGCAGCTCGTCGATTGTCGGTTGTACCGGCCAGATAGAATAGTTAGCAGACATAAAAATTGGGCTCCCGTCTGCGTTCATCGAGACTGTCAGGTCGTGCGGACCGCAATGGAGCTCGGCACGTTGCTCATGATAAAGTTCACCATCCGTTATGTCGGATATTCCTGTGTCTCGAGGCGCATTTATATTGCGCAGTGACTCAACTAGTTTCTCTCGTACGCATTCATTGGAGAGGACAGACAATAATTGGATCTCCAAGGGCAGGCAAAAGAAGTAACTTTCTTGAGCCATCAAATCCCGACCGAGGTACCGCTTCCCGCTCACTGAGCATGTAGGCGAGATGCTCTGCCTTGCTTGGAGACTGCCTGCAGTCTTCTCCAAGAAAGTCTCGCATTTCAGACAGTAAAAATGGAAAGCGACATGCATTGTGTCAATAAAAGAGTTTGCATTTACCGTACGACGCAGGCTCCATTTTTTGGTTGACCCACTCGCCGTTCCTCGCCTTGGCGAATTTCAGGACAAAGCAGTCCTTTCGGTCCTTGGTTTTAGCCTGCTTTCGGTCCGAGTTGGCATTGTAATGAAGGACAGCAATGGCAGTCCTGTGAAGGCCATGCAAAATAGGCAGAAAATGCTATCTATAAATATGTCCTTAGCATATTTCACAATTCTACAAGCATAAAAGGGAACCTCGTTGCCCTAGAATATTTTACAATCTCAGCCTATCATGCCTCCATGCCCTCCAGGCAGAGGTGGCTAGACTTCGGGGTAAGTTGTAGCAGCAAGTTGTGAAAGAACTCGAGCCGGTACGTCTGGCCATCTCCAGACAGCTTAGGGATGTCCTTCAGCAGCTTCCGTGACATCACAACCTTTTCGAGGGCGTTATACGGCTCAGTTCCTGCAGTTGGAAACAGCACCAGGCTAAATGGTGAGGACAATGCACATTGTAAATTCCCTGGTATATGTCAACATTACCCTCATGAAGCCACCAGCATTCTTCAACGATTGGGGCATGAGTGCAAGCAGTGTAGAGCGGGTCGGGATGCTGGTGCACACTGTCCACATGGCGCATCGAGGACATCCACTTGGCCAGTACCAGTCCGTTATCGTCGTCACTGGTTTGAGCACACCAGTGAATGTGTGCCCGGACAGTCTTGACCCACTTGCTTAGCAAGTTGTTGCGCTTCGTTTTCCCCGCGAGGGCCAGCTTGCTCCCGATGCCTTGAAATTAGAAAAGGTGTGTTAATGGCAAGCAGAGTAACAACGGAGTTTGCATGACAATATCAGCATTTATGTTCAACAGAGTAAAAGAAATGGCATCATCAAATTGACAAAAACTAAGCTCAGCGTCACTTGTAGTAGTATGTAATCCACACTGAAAAGCAGGATATGCTGTTTACAGAAGAAAAAAAAATTAAAGTGTTCTCCAAGTAAACAACTGTTGGAATCATTTGGTAAGATAATGTTACCTTTGTTAACATGCCATGCATGTTAACAAAGGCACTATATAGGCAGAACCCCCAGCCCTGGTGGTGGTTGAAGGATTGTTTGAGGCCCTTGGTCTCCATGTGGTTGCTTGACTTCATTACTGTTGAGTGATGTAAAAAAAGGTAGTAAAATACATAACATCCACAAAAATACATATACTACATAATCAAAGTGCAATACAATGCCCAAGAAAAATTCCCACTTTGCTGGAAAGGAAAGGTCACAAAACAAATAACTCCATCGAAGTACGCAATTCTTCAAGTAGGGAATTTTCTACTTGGCCAGTTCTTACCAACCTCGAAGTGTAGGATTTTACTGACATTTGTGTCCAGCAGAATGTAAGTGCCGCACTTTGCCGAGTAGCCGGGAGAATCCGCACGGCCGTCACCGCGCTCTCATTGGCCAGAAGTGATGGCGCCTTGCGTCATGTTTTTTTTTCGTCTTTATTTTTGCTGTGTTTGTTCGCCCAGAGCTTGGTTTAGACGCGGGATGCAGGCTTGCTTGTCTTCTCTTCAATTAAGGCAGCCAACCAACGGAAGTCTCTTACTTTGCTATGTGAAACGAATACTGAAATACCTGAATTTTCCCCTTGAGCCGAAGACCGATAAGAGTATTTTTCGGTTTCACTCCTGAACAAAGTAATAAATAATATTTCAATTACATTTTCGTTCCGCCCAAAAATATTGTTTTTGTTTGTTTTTGTTTCCGTTCCATTCCGACACCCTGTTCAGTACGATGATGCTCCATAGCGATCTTGGTGCGACTGGTTTGGAACAACCCTTTCGAAGATTTGAAAGACCCGAAATGGCGATCGCCATGGCAGCAGAGACCAATCAGTTCATCACCATGAGTGGTTTTGCTGTCTTTATGTTGGTATTTGTTTGTGTCCGGCTAGAAAGCGGGAAGGCAATGGTGCTACTTTCCCAGGTCCAGTGGCTTTAGTGGTTACTTGTGCTTGAGCGAGTTCGTTATAATGTGTAAAAAAATTGCAGCTTTGAATGAATACCATACCTCTGCTGCGTCAGGGAGTCCACGCACTCTTCCACCAGGCTGGCATAATTCACAGGCAGAGCCCCTGGAATCTATGAATTTCGTAGAAATATGGCCACGAGATCCTTTCGGATCCCGTTGTGGACCCCTTCAGCAGCTTCCTAGAGAAATATTGAAATTGTTACGTTTTAAGGTGGCAAAGTAAACAAATCTGGACAAAAACTGAATGAACAGCAACATATTTATTATATTAAAGAATGAATGAGTGCACCTATATTGCCACATCTTAGCACAGTGTGTGCACAGTTGGAATGACCATCTCCCAGTCAAAAGTCTGCCTAGTCATATTTCAAGGAGTGCAGCACTATGCAGAATACATGCTTTGCCCCTGTCTTAGATGGGTTTTCCCACTGCTCAACTACACTTTCCACCTTGCACATGAGTGTGCTCCTTCAAGGCTTCTACACAGTATTTTTTTGCACCGAACACGTTTTTGCACGCTATGTAGTTACAACACAGATATATCGGTTACTAGTTCACTGCTGCTAAGACGGTACTTGCATGAACGAGCGACGAGCACCAGCGGAGGTCTGCACATTCTGCCATTGTAACCGATTTGGAAAGTAGCACTATTGACAGGTTGGATCATTTAAGAGTAACTTTTACATGGGCTGCGCAAAGTTATATGTGTGACGGGGGTGGGAAATTACGTAAGAGGGGGTGGGTCTGGGCCTACTCCTCGAAGGACAACTTCTCGAAAAGGCCTATTTGCCATAAAGCAGCTGGTCGAGGGGCTGTTCGTCAAAGAGGTAATCTGGTCGCCACTTTTTTAATGTTGCAGTTTGCTTCTCTATCTCAACATGGATATATTATGTGTCCGATTTATATGGGTCACAATTTGTATAACCATGGTGCACTTTGTTCAATATATTTGTTGAATCATAGATGTCTGGACCGAATTATCTGTTTTATTTTTAGGTACTGCTTAAATAATGCTTCTTGGGCTATGCAGGTACTGGGTAAATAAAGAAAAGGCTAGCCCGAGCCGGTACATCCATGAAGAATACTAACAAAAAGACAGTGCGGTGTAGCATGGACGACCCTGACAAGTGGCTCATTAGTTTGGGAGCACCACAGAATGTGTTGAATTACTGCTTCAATACGAGCTCCCGTCTGCATACACGAGCATCCTAGAGATGACAGAAATTTCTATATTCTTGGATTGTGAGGGGACAGAAATGGCTGGTCTTGGTGTTCCGGGAATGCGTCCCATTGTGCTGGTGTTCACTGGCGTGCAGTTCGCATTAAGAGAACACAATAAAGGCGAAAAAGAGAAATAAAAAACGACAACAATAAAAAGGCAACTTAGAACCTTCGGGACATTCAACGAGTTGCCCGTCGACAAGTTGCCCCTTTCGACGTTGTCCTTTTGACGAATGGTCCTTTCAGCAAATTGACCTAGGACAAATTGGCCTATTAGACGCGTTGGTCGGCGACTCGACCTTCCACAAATTGGCTTTCGACTGAGTTTGACCGGATCCCATGAAAGGGTGGTGATTGACTGGCGGGATTAGACTATAAATGTTACTGACTGCCGACACTTTGGCAGCGCGTGCGATTCGATCGTGTCATGCACAGTTCGATGCTGTGAGAGCTACCTGTGCGAGCGCGTGGCTTCTCATCTGGCTCAGGGGGTGGCAACCCCTGAGCTAGATAAGCTGGATGGGCTCAAGAACACCGTGTGAACATAAAAAGCGTGCCTCAACTGGTGCTTGCAAATAAACCCCAAGTTGCTTTTATGCATAATTACAAGGACTGCCTGAACTGGAGTCCATCCACATTAAAACACTCTCACCTAAGTTCAAGTGTATCGTCTTGCCGATAAAAGATGGTGGTTGGTCCTAAAAAGAGCCGTTTGCTGGGTGTGTTCAGGCACACGGGTACCTCTGGCCGAGGGCTTCCAGAAGCCTGAGGAAGGGGGCCCTGCACTTGGTCCTGCCGTTGATGAAATTCCACAAGTACCGCATTAGGTGCGATGGTAGCAAAGTTTTACTCGTCCCCTTGCCTCTCTTCAGAAGGTCTTGCTTTAGGGCAGTCCAGGCGGACTCGATCATCTAGGTGTGAGCTCTGGTTTCAGGGTTCACGAAGTTCTCGCTGTGGTTCACAGTCAGGTGGTTGAGCACCATGTGCCCCAGTTCATCGTGAGCCGTCCACAGGCTATCGTAGCCCTTAAACTTGCCCTTGACGACAGTGGTTCCCGGGTGGACGTTCTGGCTACGATGGCGTGCAGCGTCCTCCGGTCCCTCTTCACCTCAAACAGGCGAAGCTCTCCTAGTAGACTCCCACATCAGGCCGACAATCCAAAAACCCTTGTCCTCGGTCCTGCGGTAGTGGTCGCTGTTGTACCAAAGCACGTTGTCGCCTGACAGAACCCGTCCACTGTTGTACCCCGTTTGCACCGGAAGAGCGACTCGTCCACCTGGACGACCTCGTCGACCCCTCCCAGTGGGGGCCGACTCGCCAGCTCGTCGACGGCGGCTTACCTGATGAACTTTTTCAGTCGCACATGACGTCATTCCTCATCGGGAAGACGTCTTGCACGGCGTCTGCTGTCTGCACGCTGGAGTACCCTCTCGTCAGAGAAAAGCAGATCCACAGGATCTGCCTTCGGGAAGAGCTTGACGTTGGGGCGGCCTTCGACGTCCAGGTAGGAAAAGAAAGATGGCCGGGATGGTCCGCCACGGAGGACGTCTACGCCATTCTTCCTGCGACAGCTGAAATAAAAATTCAAACTGTTAGCGGGCGCGAAACTGCATTCGTACGTGACCCGTTAAATAAGAGAATTTGAAAACAATTAGGCGTGTTGAGTGGCCATTGTGAAGGAACGGCGAATTAATTATCTTTGTAGGCGCAACACGAAAATATTACACGCCATGATTACGCTTACCTCCTTCTTGCAGGAGCCGCACCAGAAAGTTGGACTCGCGCCCTTCGGGTGCTCCCGAAAGCGCGTTACCACCGAACCACCGCAGTTTGGAGCCTTGGGGTTGAAGCCGAGCACCCCGCAGGTGCCCCAAACTTCATCGGTAGTGGAAGGCCCTCCACGTCGACGGGGTGCAGAGTCCAGTGTGGGCTGAGGCAGGGGGACGGGCTCAGTCCGTATGATCCGCAAAACTCGAGCAGGGCTCGGTGGTCCGACAGAATTGAAACGAGCGTAAAGACGCCTGGGTCCACTCGTCCGGCAGGTATAGAAGCGGTCATGATCGAAGATCAATTTGTGCACTCAAAATCGCCGATCCTGTCCATTTATATACCCACTAAACGAGACAAGGGGCAGCAATATTTAGCCAAAGGTCAAAGAGGATGGACACAAGGGTGAACTTTTAAACAGTGCAGTTGCTGTGCTTTGTTAAATTGGATGTTGAAATCATTTACAAAGGAGTGAACTCTGTAACAATAGTTTGAGACCTGTATTATGTCATCCCGGAGCGATACACTTGTCAACTTGAAGGCCCGAACACCCCCCCCCCTCTCCCTTTCCTTGGGCTTGCAGGTCTTTTCTCAAGGTGGGCAACGGACACGGACAATAGTGTATTCGGGGCACGAATGTGACTGCTATGGTTCAATCTCTTTGTGTGCGTGTTTCCGGTTTGGGAACGGGAAGGTCGTCTTTCCTGGATCCCGGCTCCTTTGTTTGCTTGGTGTCCACGTGAGTGGCGCCAGTCCTAGAACGCTTCGTTGAATGAGCGTTGTCGACGGAAAGGAGAAAAAGCATAGTCTGGTGCAAGCATCAGGGAATAGCCCCAATGACTAACATTTCACACACGTGCGCCGTTTCTGAACGCGCAGAATCCCGACGCAGAGGTTCATCGCGTGAAAGCAGCGTGCCTGCCACATGTGGAACACGACTCGCGTTGCAGAACTGCGCTACTTTATTTCGTTACTTTTCCAAAATGTGGTTATAAAGAAGTGCTATTACTTTTCACCTTGTTGAAAACGTCGCTCCACGTGCACGTAAAACTCCCGAAACTAAGGGAGTAATTTTATTGCAAATAACCAAGTGCAGAAAACCAGCTCCTCAAAGCAGGGGACTGGCTATCTAAACGGATTCCCACCACGCGAGCACGCTTTACGGCAATATAAAAAACGCGCAAACGCCACGCCAGCGCCACAGACATCCACATACGCCGCACGAGCGGCGTCGTTTCACGGCGCAACGCGAAAAGCGTCGTCGACAAGCGAGCGGTGCGAGGAACAATACCAGCGACCCGATGCTAACGGCGGAGGAAATGCGCTACGCAGCTCCCCACTCCCCCCTCCCTTTATTCCTCACCTCCCTCCTTCTCCACCCTTTCTATCCACATCCTCTCTCTCTGGTTACGCATTTTCTTCTCCTTCCCCTCACTTCGTTGAACATTTCCCCTTTCCCTCATACACCCGCCGGAGTAGCGGCAGTCTGGCAACTGTGGTCAGCGGGCAACCTTGGTCGGCGAATTTGGGTAAGCCAGACGGAGGAGAGCCCGTTGCTGTAATAATTGTACCTTCAATATGAGGGTACGCTGACAAGGCCCAGCTTGTCAGCGTTTTTGGTGTAATTGCTTATCCTCTAGCGTAGTGGTTCTCAGCCATTGATGTTTTCGCGGACCCCTTGTGGATGGGCGGGAATGATGCAGGATCCCGTTCATGGTGAGGGGAAGGAAAAGTATGGGTTAATTATGATAAATATTTAACAAATGAAAATAACTAAGTCCTAGTGTGAAGTAGACTTCATATATAGACATATACACAAGAAAACTCACCCAGAAATTGGAATTTTTCTTTTCAATCTAAGAAAACACAACTTTTATTGCCGGGTTTGACTCATGAGACAGGGCTTCGCGGACTCCTATAGAATGCCTTCGTGGACCCCAAAGAGTCCGCGGACCCCCATTTGAGAACCACTGCTCTAGCGAACGCACAGGCGAAATCAGAGATGCACTCGTTCCTAGCTAAAGCTACTGTCAAAAACCGCCTGGAAACGGAGTCGGTTGCCCGAACAGATGATTTTTCAGCGCACCAGAGGTGCCCGGTGGCCTCGTGACACGGCCTCGACCATCTGAAGAATGATGCATACGTCCCCATAATCTGGCATAGTCCGTGACAGTAACTTCTTGAGCTACCAAGCAGCTGTCTTCGCTTTCGAAATTAGCCATGGTCCATTAAACGCTGCTGAGCCGACTGACTCACGATTGCACTCCCGAGCATCTCGGGTGATGTTACGGGAAGCTTGTTTACGTACGCAATGTTTCACAATGCTAACGTTCGAGACACCGCTCCCATGGCAGCGGATGATAAAACCTAAATTAAATACTTTCCTTGAATGAAGTGGGCAGAACAAATCTGTGAGCTCCTAGTAGGCAGCCAATTTTCCCTTTGGACCGCTGCAATATAGGCTTCCCTCGCTCGGTTTCTGTGGGGAACCTTAATGTTCGTACTTGCGAAAGAAGGTTCGTTCCAGATCTCAGACTGCACCCTGGTACTACGCAGCAAGGCCCACGTCGTGCACGGTTCAAGGCAGATGATTTACACGCAGAAAACATCGTCTTCACTATGAATACGCGCACGAAACTGAGGAAACCGGAAGTTTCTTGGGAGCACGTTCGGTGGGCATACGCTAGCGCGCCCTGGCGGCACGGACCTCGGCGAAATTGTTTACACTCTCGCACGGCAGCCTGCAGCACGTTGGCTTGTAGTATCGTGTTGGAACTGACATGCAGGTTTTTGAGCAATCGGGATAGCGCCAAGAGAAACATGCAACCGTCAGAACACGGCAATTTGTGACAAGACCGGCTCACAACATACTCAAGAGTACATAGAAGCTACTTTGGGCAAAGGCGTACTCGTGACTAGCTCGGGGGACAAAACGCACGCAGCCGGTGAAGCGGGCGGTGTGATGCTCGATTTAGACAGCTGCGCGGTTGGTACAAGAAAATAGCGGTGCAACAGTGATCTGTCCAGCAATTCTAGGAATGCGCTAAGTCTTTTCAATGCACTTACCGTCAAAGTTTCGGTCCCCGGTAAGAGAGTTCGTCTCCAGTCAATTGCTTCAGCACGCAGCCATTCAAAATGTCGCTCAAAAGAGCGCGATCCAAAACAGGTCCGGTGCTCTGCGCATGCGCTCGGACGAGGACCTCACGTGAGCATCCGCGCGGCTGTCGCCTTTTCACGCGTCTGGAGCTGTTGTCATGGTGATTAGAGCCGCTCTCGGAGTGGTGACTTGTCCACTTCCGAACAAGAATGTACACACTAAACATTTTCACACCCTTATTGGTGTAAATGGCATGGGTCACAACTCACTCCCTTATTGGTGTACGAAAACGCCCTAGATAAAAGTTGTTATTTCTCACACCCTCAAAAACCGGTGTAATTCCTTACACCCCTTACAGAAAGGTGTGATTCTGCTCTACACCATTTTATAAGGGTGTAATGGCAGCAGTACACCCTTCAAAATGGTGTGATTCTGCATTACACCATTTTATTAGGGTGTGATGGCAGCAGTACACCCTTTCAAAAGGGTTTATTGTAGCTAGAAGAGCATGGTGAAAAAAAAAGCCGAGACTAGTGACAAAAAATTGGGACAACACAGCACTGTCTCAAAAAGTTTCGAGAAAGTGTTGTTGGCACGAAATTGGGACAACACACCATTGACTCAAAATGTTTTGAGACGTGTTCTGTTATCTCAATTTTTGTCCCTAGTCTCGGTTTTTTTCACCATGATCCTTCACCAGCTCCCCTGCACAGTAACTCTCATTTCATTCAGCTAGAAGAGGTAATACAAAATGTGTAACACATCCACAAAATAGGGCACAGACCCCGCAGCACTTCATCAAAAGGGTTTACGGAGAAATGATTGCCAACAAGTTGAAACTTGTGCACCACTTTTTTCAATCCAGAAAAACATGCGTGGATATTATCCTCAACTGTCACGAATTCGCGACAAACCAATTCCACACTTCAAACACGAGCATTTGTGACCTAATGTTAAATTTTGGAGAAAAAGCTACTAAATTCTTCGAGCCTTAAAATAAAACCAATAAAACGAATTCAAAAATATACGAAAGAGTCGGACAAAGAGGACGGACAGGACAAACGTCTTTCGACTTTCAACACATTGAGGTCTTTATTGTCAGGCTGACAAGCAACGAGCTGCCGAAGATTTGGGGAAAGGGTTAGTGGGAAAGATTAGACCAGCGAGAGAGAGGGGGGCGGAAGAAGAAAGGGGGTGGGAGAGCAAAGAAAGGAGCGAACGGGGCGGGAAAGGAAGTAAGGGAGGTGGGGGTGCTTGGCGTGGACAGGAATCTCGTCCCGAAAACTCTCTGAGTCAACGCCCGCCAGTCCGGGCCGTCAAGGTCGCCAACTCCGGCCCCAGGAAGGTCATCTCTCTCTCCGAGAGCAGGAGTGACGGCGATGAGAAGTTGCACGGCGTTCTTCTCATGGCAAAGGCCTCCAATATTTCCCGCCCGTACCGGTTCTTGTGCGCCCCCAGGACGTGGGTGGGGGGGAAAGCGGGGGAACACTGAGCGCATGCCCTGAGGTGCACCAGCATCGGGTGTTGCGAGTCCGCCTCATCTTTGGTGATCTTCCGCTGATGCTCTCGTAGTCGGTCATTGACGCAGCGCCCTTGTCTGCCCGATGTATTCGGCCCCACAGGAAAGGGGCACCGAATATACCCGAGCCGGTGGTGCAAGGGATAGAGGGCGCAACATGCTTCTTGGAGCACTCGGTCCTCGGGGGCAAGACGTTGTTGGTGAGGCGGCACATTGTGCCCAGCTTGAACGGACATGTGAATCCGACTTCGGTGTCGAACCGTCGGGCGGCTGCTTTTAGACGGTGCGCGGTGTTGTGGTTGTATGGTATGGCTACGAATTTCGGTCGAGCAGGTTTCTGGGGAGCGGGCCTTTCTGTTATTAGTCTTTTCAGCGTGGCCGACAGCAGGTCGCGGGGATATCCGGCCTTTACCAGTCGGCCGATCTGGACCCCCAGGCTGGAGGCCGAGAGGTGATGGCAGGACTTGGAGCGGGAGGACGAGATCAGAGATTTCACGATCCCCGCCTTGACCGTCTTGGAGTGGTTGCTGGAAAATGGAAGCACAGGCTTCTGTGAGCGTTGTTGGAAGCTCCAGCAGGTGCCCTCCGCCGAGGAGATCAGGCGCAAGTCCAGGAACTGTAGACCCTCTGTCGAAGCGTCTTTTCTGGTGAACGTTAGACCCCGTGCATTGTCCTCAAAGACCTGCTGGATGGTAGCTGCGGAAACCCTGGAGTCGTGAAGCACAAGGTAGTCATCGACATACCTGTATACTTGTGTTCCCGGGGCAACGCAGTCGAGCTGGGTCTGACTCTTTCGTATATTTTTTAATCGATTACCAACGCGTTCAATCCAAGTTTAATAAAACGAAGTATCTGATTTTTGAGCCAACAGGGAACCAAGATGACAGCATCGTAAACATCAAATTTGAAAGCAAAATACTAAAACAAAAAGCTGAAAAAAATAAAAAAATTCAGGTGTTTGGTTTTTTCAGGATTTCTCTTGGACTACGCATGTCAACAAACTAAAAGCTGACTTGTTCCGAGTTGCTGGCATTATTTATAAAATTCAAAATTTAATTCCTGCCTGGCTTAGACTAACGTTATATTACTCCCTATTTTATTCTAGGATCAGTTACGGCATCATGGTGTGGGGTACAACAACAGCTACAAACTACAAGAAACTAATCATTTTGCAAAAAGAAACAACAAAAATACTACGGATATGTGGAAATTATAAAGACGACATAAGGTTTTTAAAAACACAGGCACTCTTTATCAAGTATAATATTCTCAAGGCAAATCAAATTTATTATTTGAATAAAAATAAAGTGAAAAAAATTAGACGAAGGGTGAGTGAGAGGAATGTACTTACATGACAAGCGCCGACTTCATAAAAATTCAGTTGTAAGTCAGCGCTTGTCGTGTACATTCCTCTCACTCGTTCTTCGTCTAATTTTTGCTTTTTGGTTGCAACGCTAGAAGGGGTTTACTTTAAAGACATTTTGTTTAACAGCTTAATTGCAACAGCTCGCATAGGCGAAAACACCGTGTTCAAGCCAAGCCTCTCCAGCATGCAAGAAGTGTTGTACGCTTTCTTGTGGTGAGATATACTGAGTAGCCAGTACGAAGCCATGACCGCAGTCAGGCCCTCTTGGGCATCTTCAACTCCGAAAAGCCGCACCCTGTCAATGTGGAGGGCCAGTTGTTCCGCCGCCTCCACATTTTCACCTCTGTAAACCACACGCGGTGTCGCCGGGATGGTTTCTTCCTGCAGATGCAAAAACAGAACTGACTCAGTCACAGAACAAAAAAGAGGCAGGCATCAATTTTACTGAGTATGATTTTATTTTACTACTAAAATTCACTACCTAGCACAGGGATGCTCAAAGTGAAGGTTGCAAAGTCTCGGAGAGCTGTTGATGGCCTATGTGCACTACTTCAAATTGGTATTTTTCTGTCACCTTTGACATGCAAGTCTTCCTCAATGCCATGCATGTAGCACTTCTCGGGAATGCCGAATGGTAGTTTAGAGCAGGCAGGCACAATAAATCTATCAGCTGCAGCAGCGTGCACACTACAGTACTTATCGGGATGAAATAAAAACAAGTGTCCACGGAATTCTCTGCATCTAGTAATCAATTTTTCACCAAAAGAATGTGTAGGAAGTCAAGTCATTCCTGACCAGGAATATGAAACAAGTGGTGCTAACTGAATCACATGAAAGGGAAGCTGTGTGTTTTTTGGGCATATAGGCCGCGTTGCAAAGCGATAGCATTTCTTCCAGCAACCCCCTCCTCTTGGAAATTCGGTTTCTGCAACACAAAACGACTACGTATATGCGGAATAAATTTAAGGAGGTAAACTATATCCATCACGCTCAGTGATTTGAACCCACAATCTCTTGCTTATGAGCAATGTATAGCATGGATGACTGCACTTCAGCTGGAGTACAGACTGTATTTACTCGCATACCTAAGGGACCATAAACGGATTTTCCCGCGAAAACCGAGTCTGCGCTCCTCCTCAACTCAACAGCGCAATGAGCAATCATCTTGCCGCGACGTCATATTCTACCGGAACCGGAAGCGTTCCCGGCCCTGCCCGTGCGGCTAATGCGGCAGCAGCGGTGGGCAGAGGGCACGCCATAATGACCATAACGCTGCCGTCAGTGCCACCGCCATACTTTATATCGCCGCAATCGCTATAAATAAATCTCAGTTGAGTGATGTGCAATGAGATATGCTGCACTACAGCGAGAGCATGGGGCTCCTAACAGCGCTGCTCAGAGCCCTGCTAGGCGGCGCAAGTCACCGCACAATTTAAAGAGCGCTGTTGTATTTATTTGTCCGCCCATTTAGATTAAGTTCGGTTATTTCCATGACCACACTGATTGGCCTCCGAGTGGCGAAGGGCTCGTAACCAATTAGTGAGCTGCAATCGGCTGACGAACAATTCTTCCGCGGAGGCATCACGGTAAAAAGGCAGCGGCCTTTGCGAAGGAGGCAAGGAACGAAATAGCGCGCTCTTATGTTTGACATTTTCACGTTGCAAATTTCTTTTCCTGTTCCGCGCTATCGTGTGTAGTTACCACAAGTTACCACTTGGAAGCAGGCACAAAGCCAGCAGTGGCGGAACGCGGATGATTAGATCATTATCGCGTTCCGCAACTGTAGCTTTGCGCCTGCTTCACGAGTGGTAACTTTGGCGCGTCCCGAGTTTCCCACGAGCTTCAAGTCGTTCTAAAAAGAGTTGATTTAGTGGTTTTCGATGACGCTCTCTAAGTTTCCAATTGGAACCATATGTTTATTTCTACTAATTAAAAGGTTAATTAACGAATTTTAATTAATTAGCCGACTTATCACAACGATTAGCCACCCACATAATGTACCAGTGCATCTTTTACGGATTTTTTAAAATCAATCTGTTCGAATTAAAATGAACACCAGGTATATATATATATATATATACCCAGGCAGCACACCAACGTTGGACCTCCATTGGGCCAACAATGGCAAACACTGGCTCCAGAGGTTGGTCCAACATTGGCATTCTGGCCAGGCGCAACTTCTTCCAATGTTGGCCCAGCCATTGGCACCAACGTTGGGCCATCGTTCAACCAGTGTTCCAGCCATCATTGGCACCAACGTTGGGCCATCGTTCAACCAATGTTCCAGCCATCATCGGCACCGGCGTTGGGCCACCGTTCAGCCATCATTGGCTCCAATGTTGGGCCATCGTTCAACCATCATTCCAGGCGTCATTGGCACCAATGTTGGGCCATCGTTCAACCAGTATTCCAGCCATTACTGGGCCAGTGATGGTTATCCATTCTGCAGCCAATATTGGCAACCGCACTAATTCAATGGCTATGCCATCATTGGCATACAACCCAGGCGAAAATCAGCCCACTTCCAGCTGGATTATGGAACTGGTCCCAGCTGGAAATGAGGCAATCCAGCTGGACTGCCTAATTTCCAGCTGGGACTAGTTCCATAATCCAGCTGGAAGTGGACTGATTTTTGCCTGGGAAGCTCATTAATTGGCTATGCCATTATTGGCAGCCAAGCTAATTCATTGGCTGTCCCAATATAGGTGCCACATGCTTACTATGGAATGGCAATGCATTTAAATCCTGGCTATTCCTACGTGGGGTTCTAAGAACCCCTGTCTTGTTTAATATTAGCAGCCCACTGCATCGAAAACACACTGGGCACCAATGACAAGATCCGCCTATGCTTTGTCCATGCACTATTTTATCTGGCGTGCAAATGACTAATTCAGGATCAAATAATACTTTTTTCTGAACTTTTATTTAAAAGAGGGGCTTATGCCCAGTCTTGGGAGGGGGGGGGGCTTATGCCTAGTCTTGGGGAGGGTCTTGGGTAGGGTCCTGGGGCGAGTTTTGGGCCTCGGGAGCCATTGTTGCTTCAAAGCGTCGCTTTCGGCCACCTCCCCGGTCACAAGAGCCGGGCAGCCACTTGACCACCATTTTTGTTTGCAGCACACTCTTCAATTTTCAGCTTTTCACTGATGGCACCTACAAAAAGATCCAAAGGTCCAAGATCAACGCTTTCAAACCCACATTGGTCTTAGTAAAGCACATTGCCTGCAAGTATTGTATAGTTCTCAAAGAATATGTCCACCCAAATTAGAGGCATAAACCGTTGAGTCTTATCGAGCAAACCAAAGCTAGTGTTTGAACTGAGAAAAACAGCAAATTCACGAATCTACATCATCCAAATGGTGTCCAATGGAATTGAATTCGACTGCTCATTGCAACTATGCAGGTAAGCTCATGTAGCCAGCATAAGACTGAAAAAACTGCAGGACCATATACTCCGTTCACCCTTAAGCTGACAGGGAACAACGAGCTAGCTCCTTGCTTTGCAGAATGTCTTTCTAGTGCGAGCGCTCGTGCCACAAAAGCCCGTTTCAAAGCTGCAGTCTCGTGCCCGTAGCCTTCGCTTCCATGTCAGCTTAAGCGTGATCGGAGTATAGAGAGTGTTATTTCAAAATTGCTGCTTTGATGCCAATTTTGCAGCAAATTTAGGGCACAAAATTTAAAAAGGAACTCCAGCAGTCTATCTCGCATCCGAGAGTAGGTGTAAGCATAAAAGAATTTGGAAGGCGGCAGACACTAGTGTAATCTGTGTATTAGCAAGCGCACCCCTCGCATTGTCAGGAACTAGGTTTCAAAATCCCAGGCGAGCGACTATGGAGTATCGGCCATTGAATAGGAATGTATTGAGCCCCCATTCCTCGTCTTCTTTCTCGGGGCCCTCGTCGCGCGATGTTCATAGCATCCTAGGACACGCGCCACCCTAACGAGAACAGCATACCACCCTCATAGCGCTATGGCCTCTAAAATTCGCATCGGCAAGGAGCCCCGCACACCAGAAAACTCGCGGGTCATAGTTGTGCACAGGTTCCCCGAATTTAAAAACCTTGATGAACCACTTGTGGCTGTGCCCACCTCCTACCCTACTGACACGGATTTAGTACCTGTAGCGATAATTTATTGTTTAAAGGCAGTGAACACACGATTTCTGAGCAGATTTCGAGATGGCTTCGTATATATTTCAGAAAGGTTTCGGAATAAATCTCGAGAAGATTTCATAGTAGACTTCGAGAACAGTTTCCGATAACATTTGGTGATAACGAGAGCTATAAGCATTTCATGCTTAAAATCGTGCAGTAAAATCTAGCAAATAAGATAGTTCGGTTAGTTCTCGTACACATAAGAACTATTTGGCTCAAACAGCAGCCAAAACCGGGGGGGGGGGGGGTTGTGGAGGAGAGTGATGTTTGGTACATTGCGTTAAAATTGGATACTACACCCAAAAATATGTCTAGGCATCTATTGGGAGTCGGAATACATTCAAAGCTTCACAGTAGCAGCAAATATCAATTACGCTCGGAATTTCAGTATTACCTAGAGCCAGAGTGCAGAGGTCCATCGAAATGAAAGGCCTCTTTCCCTTCTTGCCATAAAGGCTGAATTGCACTTGTACTGGGAGGGTCATGATCGCCTTCATGATGTTCGCCACAACTTCCGTCTGCTTCTCACCGCCCATGTTGATGAGGCGCTTCTTCTGCAGAAAAAAACAACACAAAAATGACCATGAAAAAGCTTTGAAAAGGAATGGAGCATTGGCAATGGCAAATTAAAATATCTCCCTCTGAGTAAAACTATATGAAAGCTCAAAGCTTTCAAAATCAAAGGCAATGGTGCCCTTCAAGCAATTTAAGCTTACTAATAAGTGCTGTGCTAACCCAAGCATCAAGATTCATTCAGGAATTGTAGGTACAATGCGGACCAAAGTTAAACACAAGGACACGTGGCCGGCGCTCCCTACAGCGTTGGCTGCTGGAGCCCACGGCGGCTGCTCGGCGCAGATGCAGTAAGTGCAAGAGACGGTACATGGTCGAGCGTCGTCTGCTACTGCTCTCACTGCGTTTTCTGCACAGATGGAGTGAGCACCAGAGGTGCTGAATGTGGAGTGTCATCTGCTACTGAAGCTTACTTCGTCTGCGTTGGGCAACCCCTTGCCCAACAACTCTCATGGCGCGGTGCGCCAGCCACGCGTCTGTGCCTAGCACATAAAATATTTGAAAGCAAAAACCCAAACCAAAGATTGTATTTATTCGAATACAAGTCAACCTTTTTTTTCGGAAATGTCAAAAATTACGGGTCGACCTATAATCGTAACCAAAGAATTTCGACCTACGTTCGCGACCACCAAACTTTGCGACGAGGGCATGGAGCTATCGAATCACCGAGCCCGCGTCGCCGTAGAGCCGCGCCGCTTCTTGTTTCAAAAAGCTTTTGGTGCACGAAAACAACCAAAACAACAGCCCCAGCCGCCACGACCCCCCCCCCCCTCGCCCCCCGCCGCCGCCGCCGCGTGGGCGCCACTCTGGCACACATCCCTCAGGCATCGGGTTTCGCCATCACCTGTAGCGTTCCCCTCGCTGGGCGAGGGGGAGGGAGGAGAGGAACGCGATGCACCTTGCCCTCCATTTCCTCTCCCTCGCAAACGTGCTAAAAGAAAAAAAAATAACTGAGGTTACTTTAGCTTGTTGCTTGCGGCGACTCGAGTCTTTGAATTTGGTCTTTCCTCGCTTCGCCCGTCTCCACCTTCTTTCTTGTCATTTTACAATGGTGTCAGTGAGGTATTGTTGCAAATTTGCGAGGATGTCTACAAAGCTGACGAAGCCTCGGACGATGATGACATGTCCAGAAGTTCTGCCGATGATTAAGTTATTGGCAACGCCCTGCGATGTAGCTGAGAGTGCTGTAAATAAAGGTTTGTTTCTTTCCTTTGCCCTAACTTTCCCTTGTCCCTAAAAAAAAGAAAAAAGGTCGACCTATATTCGAATTATTTTTTTCTTTTTCTCGGTGGGTTCAATAAATAGGGGTCGACCTATTTTCGTGGTCGACCTATTTTCGGGTAAATACGGTAGTGTTTCACCAGCATTTGCCGTGATTTTACTTCTTGCTATTTACCTTGATTCCAATTGGTATACACGAGAAGAGCGCATGCAACATTCACTCATTGCATGCTTCTTGGTGCTTGGGAATTTAACAAGGCAGGCGAGGGTGAAACAAGCGTCTGTCTTAGTTCCGCACTTCGGCCGCAGGAGGCCGAAGTGCGGAATGCGCCTCCACTGGCTCCATCTTCATTTGTCGTTCAAAGTCTTTGATGAACTGAAAGTAAATAATGCATGTGTGTGTGGATGAATGTCACTGAAGATAAGAACATAAAACCAATATTCCAAGAACACCACATACTCTCAATTTGAGCCCACTATAAATATTTCCAAATATTCAGTTACTCTCCTCACTTTTAACCTAAATAGGTTTTCCTGGTGCTTCTGCAAACAGGGAGGACAAGTCGGTGTTTAGCATGCACGGCACCAGAGATAGACTGCCATGTATCTTGGAAACATGTTTAGTTTGTACAATGATTTCGTGAAGGCTAAAACCCTTCAAACTATGGCTACAAGCTACAGGTACACACCCCCTGGCAGTGTAGAATGCTATGTGCAAGCATCCCAGCATTCAGCTGCATCAAGAGATGTCCTGTTGCATAGTCCCAGTGCCATTTGCACAACATACAAAGTGCTTCAACACCGCACATCCTGTTGGCTTCTCATGCAAAAAGACCCTCTGCACACGTGCACGGTGAAACCGCTGCTCAATGGTATGCTTGCACCCCACAGTCTTATGATGCTTTAACGAGAAGCTGCCAAAGTAGGAAACGTTTCGGTGAAAGGGCAAACAAATACTAAGTACGTTGCAAGGGGAAGTATGGTATGCCACACAAGTAATACCTACCCTCCTGGCATCCATAAGGTAGGGATATGTTTCCTTGACAGAAGGAACGTCCATCGTTGAAAAGGTTCCGAAGCCCGCGGTGGCATCCATTCGGACGTCGATCTGCTCTTCGTTTGGTGCCACCTTTTTTCCCTTTGTTGCATAACCACAGCTGGTGTGCCTCTATGCTGGTGGCATCTTCTCCCACCCCAGGCAAAGTGCACGTTGTCTGTAAACACAAATTGTTAATATTTCACGTGATTTGCAAAGAATTAGATTGTGTTAATTGTGTTGTGGAAAATGTGCTGCACATTTCCCCGTACAATGTCTCACTAGTTGTGTGTAGCACAGGCGAAGGTAATGCCGGGAGAACTAGTTGTGTGTAGCACAGGCGAAGGTAATGCCGGGTGAGGGCAGAAAGGGAAAGCACTTGGAGGCCTGGGGAGGATCAGATAAACCTCCTATCTTCTCCAACGTTCTTAGGGCTCGCCCTTTCTCCCCTTGCACTATATTGTCCTCCTCTTCCTGCTGCCTTCCCAGTGCTCGCCCTTTCTCCCCTCGTCCGGCGTTGCCTTTGCCTGGGGTGCACATAACTAGTGTACCATTCGCACTCTCAGATGGAAATATTGATTTAGCCCACAAAGGGCCGAGCTGCATCACACTTTTTGGCAAATGCATAAGCAGATGCATGTTGGATGTCTTTGCTGCTTCGTTTAAAAGGGCAGACATTTGTCGAAGAAAGCGTGTCAAAAGCGCTTCGGCAGCTTTGATATCGTTCCTGTGGACAGTTTTCTACAGAAGAAATATGGCCTCGCAAAAGAGTGTGAAGTGCACAAAGTACTGGCGTGGAAGTATGCTGTAAAGACAGGGCATGGCATAGCAAATCAGCCAGTATCTCTACTCTTTGGCTTTCCACAATGCCCTCTCTGTAAAAGATCGTGTTGAGCGTGAGAAAATGTTTGGAGGGCACGTCAGCAAGCCTCATGTCTAGAGTAGCAGTTTGGTTCCCGATATAAAAAAACAGCGCCTGTGCATAAGAGCCAAGCCTCTGTAAGCTGCTTCGTCACGCCTTCGAGCACAGAATGCATATAATCTGGCACCATTCCCCAAACTGGGTCAAGTCCCTGCAGTCTGGCAATTGGGCTTGGCCCATATATGCCATGTGTTGTGGTTCCAGTCGTCGCAGTTGCCCTCATGTCCTGCAGTACACCCTCGTGTGTCCTTTCGGTTTCATTTCCACTGTAGGTATACTTCAGGGTACCTATAATCAAAAGAGCCAAGCAATTGTTAAATAATGAAGAGTCACAGCCTATTGCAGCCAGGCATCAATCTGAAACAAAAAGGTTGTGGTTCCACAGTGATGCAGTGTGGAGGCAGTAATTCTCTTTCATAGAATTTCAACAATGCCTATAAGGGCCATAGCTTAGGGTTAAAATTTTATTATGGATATTTTAGCATGAGAGCAAGGGAAAGAACAGGGCTTGTTTATTTGTGGTCAATACAACCGCGTCATAGCTAGGAGCCTGTGGAGCGAAAGCTCGCTGTGTGGAACCCAGGGGCCATGGGTTCTGATCCCCACCCCTGCCCGTTTTGATTCAGATAAGCATTATACTGCCATGCATTCCTGTATTACTACTTTGTAATGCATGTTAAAGGCCCCAGGCTAGCTGTCTTACTGCACTGGCTAATGCTCATTATATGGAGATTCATGAACACATTGAGTGCTGATTTCGAACACATTGTTCAAATATGCACTAATCATTTTTAATAATTCAGTTGACCGACATACGAGCCTTTTAAGCTAATGCTTAAATGTCATACCAACCTTATTCACCTCAGTGCAACTTACTCAACACATCATTTAAGCTTCTGCCAAAACATTCTGATGAATACTTAGACTGAAATCGACAGTGCCTCAGCCTACAAGTTTGAGGTACTTGCTTTGGAATATTTGGAACCTGTCCATAGTTTATTCCAAATGACTAAAACTGCACCTATAATATTTTAGTTTTTTTAGCTACTGATAGTAGTTTTGCAAACATACAATAAGGGTTGTATCACGACCATTTTCCTTAGTACACCCTGATAATGCAGAAACGCTGAGTACGTACTCTGGAAGCATTTACTTGATCGAACGACGTCTTAGCGAGTGAAAACGAAACTACGACGTTTCATCGAATGACACTTTAGCGAATGGTGGCGTTCATATTAGTGAATGGGTCTAGTTACATCGACAGCTTCGATTATCTTCCTTTTGTAATGAGCCGCCTTGTTTTGCGCCCCGAAGCTGCATGAACAAGTGGTCCGACTGGGTTAACACTCTTTCCAGTGATTCACGCACCATGAAACGTCCTTAGAGCGTGCTGCTGCCTGCAAACAGCAGTAGGCAGTTACATCGACAGCTCCGATTAGCTTCTTTTTGTAATGAGCCGCCTTGTCTGTCGCCGCGAAGCGCATGAACGAGGTGGTCTGAATGGGTTAACACGCGTCCCAGTGTTACACGCGCGACGAAACGTCTCTACAGCGTAGTCGCCGCGTACAAACAGCCTATTCGGTAAAGCGTCATTTGCGAAAACGTCCTTTCGCTGAAATAATTTCTATTCGCTAAAGTATATGTCATTCGCTCATATCATATAGACCCACGCTTTCTCAACTTCCCATATTTAAAACACCCCTGCTATATCCTTGCCTTATATATTTCTTACAAGAGCTTTTCACTGGGGCTGCACTACCGACTGTTTGCAACAGGTTTAGACCAAGTGACGTCTGGAAATAAGAGCCTAAGTTAAGTTCTGTAGAACAAGAAACCATTTCTCTAAATGGTAGTACAGGCCTTCAACCAGAGTTCCCTTGTGATAGCACCATAGGCATCCATGGTACTCGTTGAACTGCTTTCGGTTCAACACTGTTGCTCTGGCAGGAGCATCTGCGATACAGCCCAAAGCGTATATACCTTGGAAGTGAGGGCTTGTCCATTATCGTGGCAAATCCACTTGAGTGAGCCAATCTTACAGAACTGTTCAAACTTATATAAACACGGATCTCTTCCAGCTGCAATGCGGAATACGTGAGCGATTACGAACAATCCACAATCATATCGATTCTCCTTGGTCTGTACAGGTTTAGATTCAATAGTTGCTATCTCTACGCCTTACCCCAATATTCTCCACAGCTGTAAAACTGCACTAGGTGAAATACCTCCATTTAGAGAGTTCTAAAGAGAAACAGTGCTATTTAGTGCACCATAATTCGTTACAGTGACCCGGTGACCAGGAACATGAATTATTTGAATAAATTTGTCTTGTTTCCAAAACTCGTTACACTGTCCTAAAAGAGTCTCGTATACCTCCTACAAGACCAAATTGGTCGAAAAGAATAGCTTGCACTGTGTTTATTACGTTATCATTCAGAGTCGTCGGCTGTAGTAAATCTTTGACATCTTTTTGCGTCATTCAACGAGCAGCATGAGACCCCCAGGCAAGTCTTCCATGCACTGTAGGGCACGCATTTCTACATCTGACAATTTTCTAGTCCCGTGTGTATCTAGTATGTCTTTCTTTATATAACGGGCTGCAGGAGATTTAGACGTCAAGCTGGTCACAGATTGTACTGATTTCATTACATCCTTTGACACGTTCATACCCTTTTGTGTGTCCTGAAGACCTTGGATACAAATATATTGTGCTGGAGTTACGGTGGGAGGCAAGTAGGTACGTTTATTGTTTGGCATCACTGTTCCCTTAGACTTAGATCTAGCTTTCTTTTTGTCTAGGCCTAGCCTGGGGTGACTTGTTAAGCAGAATACTCAAGGTGACCTTTGTACTATCAGAAGCAGTTTCACCTACAAGATTATCTGGCAATTTTATATCCATCTCATTATGGTACTGCAGTTCCTGAGCAGGTAACCTTGAAGTTTGTGCACAAATGTCAGTGGCTTTGCAATAATCGTGATCTGAATTAATATGTCTACCAATCAGGAGATCCATTTCTTCAATTTGTAGACTTGCTATATTAATTGGTTTCTGTAAATGGTTGTTTGTATTATTACTCAACGTCCCCACTGCTAAATTCTTTTCATTCCCATAATAATCCTGCTGTTTATTGAACTCCCCTAAACCCTGTGAGGTTTTGTTTCTTGAATAGGTAGTGACAGCTGTGAAAAACTCCTCAATCTTCACCATTTTGTCCTGGAGTTTCTTGATTAAGCTGCGCCAATGAGTTAGCAAGGCTTTTTGACTACTGTAGAAGTTTGGTATGGGCGTACTTATTATATCTTTCCTCAACTGTGTCAGGTTTTTGACTTCCCTGCTTTGCTATGGTTGTAGTAACTACTTGCGGAGTCGCTGGAGCTGTGTCTATAAAATTCTTTCTGAAATCAAATTTTAACCATCGGGTTGCAACACATTTTACGTCAAAAAGATTCACTTTAAGAACTGACCGAACTGCAAAGATGTGCTTGCAAGGAAGTTTATAATGATCATGAAATGAGCACTTGCAAGCAGTCAGGTCCTGAGAGATGTGGTGAAGGCCAACTGAATAAGTGTTCTGGATTAGTCATGCTGTAACGCCAAGTATGGTCCTGAGAGAATAATTCAAACTGCTTATAAATGAGGTTGCACTTACTAAATATTTCCAGTTGAAAGCTGCCCATTTAAAGAGTATCAATGCATACCTTGCTTTCCTTGAATCGTTCAAAGCTAACTGACCAAGTTTCATGCTCTACATATTGAACTAAGCCCTTGACTGCTTCAATTAAATGCGTGGTCCCATGTATGCCTACAGATTTGCCAATTCTTTAAATAATATTTAAAAAGTCACGGTCATCTTGTGTTTCTTCTTTGAACCGTTTCAACAGAAAATTATACTCGCTCTCATCACGGGCATAAATGAGATCTAGGAGTGTTTTCTTTACTGCTTTTTTGTCTATTGTGAAGGCGTTCTTTTTGGACACTCTTTCATGGAGGATACTTTATCACATGCAAAGAACATAGCAAAATGTGGCAGCCTGGAAGCAACTGACCTATAATATGCATTTAATTTAGATCCCTATCCATCACTGCAACTTTAGAATTGGGCATCACGACAGGGTTTAAAGCTAAAATTTTGGCTAAGGCTGGTTGTAGAATTTCAGAGGTCTCACGTCGTGCAGAAGCATAACACAATGGTCTTCCGTGGCCCCTGCTATCCTCACATAATATAGCATGAAGACCAAAACCCTCAATGTTTACTTTATAAGTTCGATCAAAAAACAACACTTCCGAATACTTTTCTGCAAACTCCTGCATTAGCTTTGACTGAAGTAGTATGAAGAGGAGCTCATCTCTCACTTTTCTTTATATGTATTCTCCAACCAGGGCAAATGTTAACTAGGCTTTCCATTTCCTCCAACAGAAGAGACTTATGATGTAGACTATGTTGTATCTTTTTAATCCTGGCATGCTTCAAATTCTTGACATCTTGGGATGGAAGGTGCTTCCCAGTCTTTTCTAACACAACTTTTTTTATTATCCTTCGATTAACCTTTTCAGAAAGAAGATCGCCAATCTCCTTTTCAAGATCAGAGAGTAGCCGGACGCATTTATACCACCTGTGGATGCTTGGACCATCTTCATTAGTTGGGTGGTGTGAGGCAGGGCAGGGAGGCTCGCACTTTCAGAAAAATAACTGTTTAATTAAGGACTAAACGAATACACAGAGGAAGGAGCTTGTTCTTTGGCGCGCATGACTTTGCGCGCCGGCGGCGAAGGTGATCTGAGTCTGCGTGCTCCGAGGTAGCTTCCTCGGGCAGCGACGTCGCTCCTGGACGAGTGGCGCCCTCTCTCGGTGCACGATGTCACTTGCTCGATGGTTCGAGAAGAGAGCGCTCTCACATCCCACCCCTGTTTTAGAGGACCAAGTCTCTTGGTTGGGTTGACACTGGCACATCGGAAAACACTTAAGTCCGAGAATTCAATCCAAGACGTAATCTTGTAAATGAAGAGGGCGACGGGGCTCTCGTCGTGGGCGGTGGCCCTCGGGCAGTTGGGGTGCCGACGGGAGGGGCTGCTCTGCGCTTGGGCTGGGGAACTCAGCAGCTTGGGTGGACGGCTCTGCTGTGTGGCTAGGCAGGTGCATAACCAATGGAGAAACAGGGGGGACATACCTCTTTATCTGCGAGACGTGCACCGTTCGAGGTTGGTTGAGTAGTCGTGGCCCCGTGCCGGAGACACGAAGGGCCCTAAATGTGGTGGGCGTGGACTGTTCAACAAGTCTGTACACTCCGTTGAAGCGCGGGGCCATTTTCCCTTGAAGCAATGGGTTTGCTGCTTTACCAGAACGAGGTCACCCACTGTGAAGCCATGGGAGCGGTGGGTGCTGTCACGGAGTGCTCTTTCCGCAACACTTGCGCAGTTTCTGAATTGGCTGCTGCCTCCTCTCATTGAGTTGTGTCAATGAATCGCTCCATCGGGGCCTACTGTTGGCGTTCGCGATGCTGTTGGAGTGGGGCCTTCGGAATTTTAGTGCTGAACGCCTCTGCAGCTTCGGCAGGCAGGTCTGCAATGCGTTGACGGGGAGTTGAAGATGCTTCGGCAGCGCGGCGATGGCAGACGTGTGGCTTGGGCTGGACGTTCAAATGGTCGTGCTGTCCTAGAGGAGATGCACCTGTTGCCTAGGTCGGGCTGGGGAAGGTGAGGGGCTTGTCTTGGTGTGTTGAGCACACGCAGTCAGAGACTGGTGCATGTCGCCACAAAGTCTCTGACCGTGGCTGGCCTGTTGGCTGCCAGCGCTGCAACGATGTGTTGATCCCGCAGACCGTGAAAGAAGGAAGTCGATTTTCCTGCAGATCCAGAGCAACAGGGCAGCGCTCTATGATCCGTAATTTGGCGAGACGTACTGGTTCAAAGATTCACCAAGCTCTTGAGTAATGTTCATAACGCGCTCCTGCCACTGGAATAAAGTCCGCTCTGTAGCAAAAGTCTCTTTTAGGGCTGCGCTCCATGTTGTCCAAGTATCGTACTGGCTACCAAATGCAAGGTGCCAGTTCGCGCTGGGCCTTTTAGCTTGCTGGCGGAGATGAGGCGGGTAGTGGCATCTTCCCCCATGCCGCGAGCTGTTGTATGCGTTGAACGTCTTCACAACCATACCTTGACGTCTTGTTTTGACGAACCCTCGAAGTGCGGAATGGAGGCGGAGAGGTCGGGCAACGTAGTTGTCGAGGGCTGACGAAGCAGGTGCTGCAACAGGACCGACAGGTTTTGTATTGTGACTGGGTCCAACAACGGGACGGGCGGTGAAGCTTCGCGACGCGCCGTGATGTCTGCGGTGAGACAGCTTGATCAGTTCCTCTTTCGGACTGGTAATGTCCAGTTGGCGATTAGCGAGCTCTTCTTTGTGGGCTCCACGCTGAGAGCGTGACATGGTGATGGCGTCAGGCTGGTCCCACGGAATGCCTGGCATGACTGTTGTGGGGCGTAGCACGCTGGGAAAACTTGCGTTCGCGAAAGCGAGAAGGGCGGCTGAGGCAGCGAGTAGTAGGCTTGTGTTCCGAAGCGGGTCAGCTTCAGGCGAACGGGCGTGGCTTGGCGAATGCTAAGCGTGGTCGGCGTGGAGTCGAAACCATGTGGGCGTACGGGCGACGCTTGGCGAGAAGTTGGCTTGGCGAACGCTAAGCGTGGTGTTGGAACCATGTGGGCTTACGGGCGACAGCTTGGCGAAGTAGGCTTGGCGGACGCTAAGCGTGGTGTCGGAACCATGTGGGCGTACGGGCGAGGCTTGGCGGAGTAGGCTTGGCGGACGCTAAGCGTGGTGTCGGAACCTCGGAACCATGTGGGTGAACGGGCGACGCGTGCGGGCGAGGCTTGCGGTGGGGCTGGTGTGGCTGGGCTGGCTCGTGGTCGTCGACTGCGCCAGATGTGAGGCAGGGCAGGGAGGCTCGCACTTTAAGAAAAATAACTGTTTAATTAAGGACTACACGAATACACAGAGGAAGGAGCTTGTTCTTTGGCGCGCATGACTTTGCGCGCCGGCGGCGAGAGGTGATCTGAGTCTGCGTGCTCCGCGGTAGCTTCCTCGGGCAGCGACGTCGCTCCTGGACGAGTGGCGCCCTCTCTCGGTGCACGATGTCACTAGCTCGATGGTTCGAAGGGGAGCGCTCTCACAGTGGATGCCACTGAATTGCTCTACCTCATAATGAGGGTCAGGTTTCTTGCAAAGAGTACGCTAAATTTGAGCGGTGCAATTTTTACCAAGGAAATGCTGGTTACGGCGTATACCTCTTCCTTTTGGATTTCCCTCATTCATGAACGCATGTTTAAGTAATGCATGAATAATGAAAAGGATCCCCCGGTTGGGTCAGCAAATTTACTTCAGAACGTTGCACTTTCATGGGATGAGAACCATCTGCCACCCGTTTATGAAAGACCTTAAAGAAATCATCGAAGTTATTAAAAGTCATGCCCTCGGTAAGTTGAACCCCTGCTGTCAATCTTTTTCTCAACATACCTTCCAAGGAACTGCATGCCAATATACTATTCAGATGCCCTACTCCACTACCTTTCCTGTGCCCTTGATGCTACCCAACTGACTGCAGACGGTGATTTCTTTCTTTCCCATGCTGTCCAGGCGGTTGACTTCTCTTGCTCTGGGCCACAAGAGCAACGTTTACCCCAAGGGCAGAAACTCTAGAGCCTTGTCTCTGAGAATATGCAGTGTCAGCATTTCATAAACTCTCGACACAGGGGGCCTACCACACGCCACAGAATTTTGCATTCCTCTCATTGACACTGCAGCTCTTAAAGGTGGCAGATCGTTGTACGTTCCCTTCTTGTTGCTCCCACGTGAGGGCCCTCCAGAATATGCCTCTGCACGGCTTTTCCTTTTTATGGGGACGCCTCCAATGTGAAGTTGGTTTGGCTTCAATGACACTCATGGAGTCTTCCTTCTCCTCGGCCTCCGCCTAACCACAATCCACTCACTAGAGTCACTGCTGAGCATGGCAAGCAGGATCTGTGCTTTGAGGTGCCTGAGCGAAGGGACCAGTGCTCCATGACGCAGCAGAATACACTGTGCAGGGAGGCACCCAAGCCCCTACTACCATGCCTTTAGCTGCAGCATTGGCACCTCCTCGGTTGTGCCTCAGCACAACCACGCTGCTGTGGGTGTTTTTGCTGCTGCCAGAGGTGATGAACACAGAGGCCCCAGAGGAAGAAGGACACACAGAGCTATTATCAGGCGTGCTAGCCTTGTGTCGCACCCAAACTCCCCCAATGAGTGGTGGAGCATGGCCAGTGGCATGCGTCACTGGCACCCTCGAGGACTTTGCGTCTCTGACCCAGCTTGCAGTGGCATCACCATCTGCACTTGGTGCACTCACTACCACACTTGGCGGCAAAGGGTTCTGTGTGACTGGTCCAGAGGACACGCTGCTCTGTGCCACCAGAGGAATGTTGTGTGCAAGGCACGCAGCCCACCACCGCACCTTCGACAGAGCCACTGGCACCTCCACGGTCGTGCATCCTTGGCACCTCACGAGTAAGACGTCTCGGGGGCTTCTGCACAACCATCGCCCAGGTGGTAGTGCCCTTGCCCATGCCTGCGGCTCGCTCGACGATGCAGGAGGTCCTGCATTGTCAAAGCTGAGGAGGGGGGAGGAAGAAGTTGCATTTTCCCGCCCAGAACTCCGCCATTTCACCTGCCTCGTCTCCATACTGCCGGCGCAGCTCCTGGTGCTCCTCCTTCACGAGGTCCCGCTGCAGCTGGAGCTCCTCTGCCTCCCTGGTGCTGGCTTGCCACCACAGCTCTCACACCCCCGGAGGATGCGGCTGAACATTCGGGCCATCCAATTGTTCGAGTGTTAAGCAAACTAAACTAATAAAGAAATTGTATGTAAATAGCAAGAACAATCAACCACAAAAAGTGTGTTAAAAATATTCTTCTGGGGTGAATTTTATGTACTATTTTAAACAGTGAGTTGAACGCTGGAGCGTGTGGCGATACATACTGTGCTACCTAAAGACTGATAAAGCTGGGGAGTGGAGATGGGGCTGCAAGAGTGTGCGCTTACTCTGATGTACACGAGTGTTGCGGAATGGGCACCCCATTCCATTCCCATTCCATTCCGGGGAATTAGAGTTTTCGATAATTCAATTCCGTTCAACTCCTAGGAATCGGAACACTGGGCCCATTCCCACTCCTGGATTGGCTGAATCGTTCCATTACCATTCCCCTAATTCCTAAACGTAAAAACTGGCACTTGACAGCTACACTGTGTTGCCGGCATGAGCAGCGTACAGCTGACATTATCAAACGCATAAACAATTGCAAAAAAAAGAACGTAATTACCTCAAAAGCGCTGGTGGCACAAAGTGTTTGTTTACATTGTACTGCAAACATCGAGAAAGACCCTTGATATGTCGATGCTTGTTTGAAGCGCCGTTCACACATATGCAACTGAGTAAGACCGAGAGAGACCAGACCGGTTTTAAGCCTCTTGCGACGTCTTAGGACCGGATGCGCTGCAGCGGAGCTGGTCCTAACACGTCAAAGAGGCTTAAAACCGGTCTGGTCTCTCTGTCTTACTCGGTTGCAAATGTGTGAACGGCGCTTTAGGCATCGGTCTCGCGACCAATTGGCTCCGCAGGGACTCTCCACTGCAGAAAATATCCAGTTCGGGCGTGGCGCCGAAATAAGCTATATTACTGTATTCTTCAAATACGTTGCACAGCAACACGGCTAGTACGCCGCTGGAAGCGACTCTTCATGCACAGCGGCAAGATCACATCCCAACCTTCGCGTACTCATTCTCGTGTTTCCTCTTCAGATGGCGAATAAAGTTCGATGATACGCCCGACTGCACCGTGTATAGTTTCACAAGTGCTGATTGTTGGGCTAGTTGGTTAGGTACGTGAGGTTAGGTGCGTTGGTTAGGTACGTCAGGCAAGCGTCAGTGGTGTCTGTTCTTCCTATGTCCCTGTCTTTTAAGCGCAATCATGTTTTCTCGTGTATAGTTTCGTTGCACAACTTACTAGCGTGCAGCTTGTTTATTTTTTCGCGACTAATGTCGAAAAATGTCTTCCACGATGCCATAACTCGATCTGTATTTTTCTTCTAATGTTCCTTTTCGCGCTGATCGAGCGGCTTGTTCAGGCAGGATACGGTACCAACCGATTCATTCTTCGGCCTCGGTGTCAGGTTGTTCGCGTTGTGGCGATGGGTGCACAGCCGGCGTCGATGGAAGCCAAAACCTCAGTAGCAGCTAGCATCCAGCTCTCCTTCTCAGTGGCCCTCACAGCAACGGTCACGTCTCGTCTTTTTTCTGCAGGTCTAGTCAGTTCGGTCACGCGAAAAGAGCGCTGACGATAGTCTACTTCGCCTTATGATGGACCACAACAGATAGCACGAGTGCCATCGAAACCAATCCAGTGCCTTCTGAGTGTCTCATGACCCTAGGGCGCAGCAACGCGCCGTGCGTGTAGTCCCGCTCACGGTGCTGGATTGCCTGGGGTGACTCGTAGCGTCCGCAGCGGTCCATCGCAAGGTGAAACGAAGTATGCAGAGACTAAAGTCAAAGGAAATGGCCGGGCATCCGCTAGCTTGCTTGTAACCCTAACCCACTTGGATGTACAACATATAACACAGAAAACAAGCTTCGGAAGAAAGCCCAATACTTACACGTAAAAATGCAGTATAAAAAACAAGCGTCGGAGCAAAGCGCAGAGAGAAGTGAGAAGTGAAGTTCGCTTGCTTTGTTTTAATGCCGAAGCAAACCCACATTTCGCATTTCAAAGGAGTGCGCGCGAATGAACCTGGAAGGCGGCAGGGTTGGCCGCCGCCTGCTAAACAACGCTCCTCGAACTATAAGAAAACAATAACGGATCATCTTTCGGCGGCGCGCGAGTGAACGAGTTATCAGAGCTCTGCGAGTTATGAGTCGCCCCGCTTCCAGATCTCAGTCTGTGCGCGCGTGCATTCTTCATGCCGTTGAAAAAAAAAAAAAAAAAAGCAACGAAAGAAGGACGACGAGGAGCCATAGAGCCGCCGTGCATGGCGGTTTCTTGGTTGGCCGCTCTCTTCGTTTCTTTTGCTTGGTGCTTGGTTTCTTGTTGCGCTCTCGTGTAACGCCAGTGCAGCCGGTCTACGCGTCCGTGAAAGGCGCCACCGCCCTCCCTCTTCTGCTCTTTGCTTTGACGCTTGTTTTTTGTACTGCAATTTTTTGCGTATGAGTGTTTGTTAGGGCTCCACGCGTTCTAGCAGTTTCCCGCTCATTTTATTTCAAAAAAATCTGGGCCCATTCCATTTCTATTCTATTTCGGGCAAAAGGCATCTAATTCCATTCCCATTCCATTCCCCTCAACGTTGCCGCCATTCCATTCCCATTCCATTCCGGGGTCGCGAAAATGCGGAATGATTCCGGAATCATTCCAACTCCGGAGTGGCAACTCCGCAACACTGATGTACACACTCTCGAAGCCCCACCTATCGCTCTCGGCTAAACTGTTTTATTAGCTTCAAGGTAGAGTGCAGCATGTAGCGAAAGCAATGCGCTCCAGCATTCCTGCTTCTACTGTTTGTGATAGTACACAGTTTGGGAAAGAGTACTGCACAGACTCAACAAAAACATGTCTGGTTAGTACCACGAGTAGTCGAAGCTAACCCTTTTGCAAGACACCCTCATGAACTGTTCCAGTGTCAGTAGCAATTTGAGGTATGAAAACAAGACTGGGAGTAAACTTG
>JAZHYW010035007.1:0-38447 GCA_037355805.1 Ixodes ricinus | reverse complement strand
TCACTTGTACTTTGTTCCAGTTGCAATATTACTGAAATGATCACACCCCGACTACAAAAAATACCGGTCACCGTTCTCCATGGAGGAATTGTTGTTGACTGACAGCAAAACCTATTGAGGTTGAAAAGATCTAGGAAAGGGCAGGGGGAGAGGGAAGAAAAAAGGAGGAGAGTGGTTGTGTGCCCCCATTCCGGGGCTCCGAGTGCGGTGAGTGAACTCCGAGTGCTCGAGCCACGAGCAGCTTCTGTCGCAGCCGTCGCGCACTTGAGTCCCGCTTCCACTCCTCGAGTTTGGGCCCCTCAACTGGAGCCAGTCCTGGGAGGTTCTTGCATGCCCAGACAACGTGATAGACGTCCACCCAGGGCTCACCACAGAAGGGACAGTCCGCCGGTGGCGTACCGCTCTGGGTACCACAGATGTAGCTGGATCAGTTGTGAGCAGACGTTGTCCGTCTGAAGTCGTCTCCACGTGAACTCTTCTTCTTTGAGACCTTTGGCCGGCCCAGGATAGCTCTGCCTATGTGTTCGTAGAGCTGATGGCCTCACTGTAAGTGAGCGCACTGTCCAGGTCCCTCTGGGGCAGAACCGAGTCCCGGTATAACGCACCTCAGGCCGCAGCATTCGCCGCCTCGTTTCTGGCTGCCCCATGCGGCGGGGTTCCAGATCAGATGTACTCCCTCTGCTGGTTTTGCGGAGGAGCCTTAGAGCTGCTTGACCCAGCTCTAGGCTCCATGAAGAAGAGAAAGTAGTGCTCTAGCTTCATTATGTTAGGTCGCTTGGGAAGGAAAAGCGAAAGGCGCATTTTCATGTCAAACGGCAGATGCAGTGGTCTGAGGCTGCCCTTTGTTGCGATGAAGGTGGTTAAATTACTGGCGTTCTAATTTAGCGGCACCTGCAAGCATCCCTACAAGATCAAAAAAAGACACATACTTCGCCGAAACAAATTTCTCAATCTGCTGCTTTACGTTGGAGATAAAGAAAACATTATTCATAAGCAGGAAATACATCAGCGGCAAAAACAGACCCGCGCGCTGATTACCATTGCAACAGCCAATGACGATGTGACGAGGACACGGATGGCAGCTTTCAGATAGACTTGGTTAGTTATAACTTTAAAATACACACCAGGAATATCATAGGCGTTTTTTTTAATTTAGGAATTTATGTTGATCGGTGCTAGCGGACAACGTAAGTTTTGGGTTAACGTGCAATTTTTTTTAAGTACCGTCGGTTTTAACGTTGATAGGATGCATGTGCTCGGAAAGCTCTTCGGAGAAAGAGGAGACAGAGTTTAAGCACTCAGTAGTAAACACGGATGAAAAGTGTATGTTAAAGACTTCACGGCCGTAGTTCAGGTGCAATGTGAGAAGCCGCCGAGTCCACGTTTCCACTGAAAACGCTGCCTTGCTGAACGTCCGTTCGAGAATGCCTATGAACAATGGAATGTCCCCGCCAGCCGAAAATGGTAACATAAAGCACCGCAATTCATTAATGATAAGTGATGAGGTGATGAAAACTGAAGCAAACTAAACGTTTAATAGGCGAACTTGTGGCAAAAACAAAAGACAAAAAAGTGGCTAGCGTCAGCAAGGCGTCAATAGTGGCAAGCATAATCGAACACTGGGGCGAAACTGATTGCGGCTCGCCCTGCGGAGCACCTTTCGAGCATAGAACATTCGTAAGTCGATCAGACTCGAAGGATCTCGAACTTACGAGAACGCCATAGCATTCCGTTCCACTGGAATCGAACCTAGACCCTCCGCGCGACAACTCAAGTACGGTAACTGTTCGGCCACGCACGCGCACGTTGAGCGACGCGCGTGGCATTCATCTCCTTTCAAAATGAACATCATCTCGATGCAGCTTGTCGGGAAATGAAGCAGCGAAACAAAGAAAGAAAAGTAATGGCAAACTGCGGAGACTTTTAAAACACAATCGTATGGAGCGTAGTAATAAACGCAATTCACAGTCCTATCGATCGTAGAGCGGCTTGAGGCGCACCACGTGGACGACTTCCGATCGTGGAGGAAGTCTTGATAAAGTCCATTATAGTTCGAACATCACCTCGTAGTTCAGATTTCTGAGTCGACGAAGCACTTTGTACGGCCCAGAGTAGCGCTCCAGGAGTTTCTCACTTAGACCGCGTCGTCGGTCGGGGTCAGAGAGACACCCGGTCTCTGTGTTTGAAGCGAAAGTCGATTCAGCGAAGGTTTTATCGGGTAGCGTCGACACGTTGCTGATTTTGAACCCGGAGTAGGGCGAGCTGACGAACTTCTTCGTCTCCTTGGGCAACCTCCTGGGCGTCGGGGCTCCCATCGGCAGCTGGTTTGTGGGGTAGCATTGCGTCGAGCATGGTTGTTGCTTCTCTACCTTGCACCAGCTGAAATGGTGTTACCCCTGTGGTCCCTTGCACCACCGCGTTGTAAGCAAACGCGACGTAGAATAACACCTGGTCCCAAGTCTTGTGCTCTACGTCGACATACAGACAGATCATGTCGTCGATAGTGTTGTTTTTGTTATCCATCACTTTCTCTAGCGTCGATCTTGGGAACGGCTGAACCAGATTCATTCAGATTTGCTGAAATGGGGCAGATGTCGGGGCAATCGGCTGAGGAAGTCCCGTCGGCCGTGGCGGTGGTTTCATCCGTCGTTGAGATTCGTGGCAAGATAGGGTGTTTTGGTAAACTGTCTTCGCAGGCTTGGGCCAGTAAGTACTCCTCGCATATCCTTAAAATAGTCCTTCTCTAGCCAAGGTGTCCCGCCGTCGGATTGTCATGGAAGGTTTCAAATATCTCTTCTTGAAGACTGGAAGGGATCACCAGCAGCCACGCCTTGTTCTTGTCGCTGAAGTTTTCCTTGTAGAGCACACCTTGCCGGATCGCGAAGGCTGGCAATGTTCCTACAAAACCCCGGAACCCGCACTTCCTTGTTCCTCTAGGTGCTGGATGAGCCCTCGCGGCTCAGAAACATCTCTTTGGTGTGGTCCTATGTCACTGACTTCTAGTACGCCAATGAAATACTCTTCGTCGTCGTCTTCAATAAGAGTAGGACCGGCATCGGAGGGGGGGAGGAGAGGGGGCTCGAAAGGCAACTGGCATCACTCTGCATTCGGCAGGACCTGTGCACCACAGTCATGTCCAACTCATGCTGTCATAGACTCCACCATGCGAGGCGTCTTGAGGGTCCTTCAGATTCGCGATCCAGCAGAGCGAGTGATGATCTGTAACCGCCCGGAACGAGCTTCCGTACAAGTACGCACGAAACTTGGTGATGGCCCAGACGACGGCGAGGCATTTTTTTATGTCGTAGAGTAATTACCTCCGGCTTGGACGGTGTCCGGCTTGCATATGCGATTACCCGCTCTGTTCCCTCCTGTGTATGTACCAGCACCGCACCAAGCCCCGTGTTATTTATATCCGTGTGAATTTCTCTTTGCCCATGCTCTTCGAAATGGCCAAAGTTGGGAGGTGTTTGAAGCATTTGTTTTAGCTCGTCTAACACAAGCTGGTGGTCTTCTGTCCGCTGAAATTTTACGGCGTCTTTTGTAAGGTATGTCAGTGGCGCAGAAAGCTTCGCGAAAGTTCGAACGAAGCACTTGCAGTAGGCACAGAAGCCTCAGGAACGTTCGTACGGCCTTTTTGTCCGACAGCGGGAAAATGCAGCTACGGCGCGCGTATTCTCGTGGTCAGGACGAACACCGTAGCTGCTCCCGACGTGTCGTAGGAACCTGAGGTCACCATAAGCGAACAAACAATCTGTTGGCTTGAGATTTATTCCAGCGGCCTCGATGGCCTGAAGTACGGCACGTGGTCGTCGTACGTGCACGTCAGCATGTCGCTGGCGAGCACTACAAGCGTCGTCGAGGTAGACCGAGACAGTTTTGCCATTTTAAGCCTGCTAGTACGGTGTTTATTACACGCTGAAAGGTCGCCGGCGCTGTGCATCAGTCCGAAGTGCATCGCTTTAAACTCTACAGTCTGTGCGGCGTGACGAAGGCAGTTTTCTCTCGGTCCCGTTCGTCAACATGGATCTGTCAGAAGCCACTCTTCAAATCCATCAACAAAATTATCGACGTTGGCGAAGCATGGTCTAGAGTATTGTCGATTTCGGAAAGCAGGTAGACGTCTTTCGTTTTCACGGCATTGAGTCGACGATAGTTCCCACAGAATCTCAGGGTTCCGTCTTTCTTCTGTACAAGTACGACAGGTGAAGCCTATGGACTGCTCGACGGCTGGATGATGTCATCATCGATCATTTCCTGAACATGTTCTCGGATGTCTTCCTTTTTTCAAAGAGACACGGTACGGTGACTGGTGGACCAGGTGCAGGTCACCGTCGGTGAACAATGCGATGTTTCGCCACCGGTGTTTGGCGAACCTTCGACGACGTGGCAAAACAGTCACTATGTTCGGCGAGGAGATAACCAGTTACTGGCGCTTGGAGCTGGAATCCTGGGTTCAATGTCGAGCTGCGGCGGCGACGTGCTCTTGTGGTGTGACCACGACGTTTCCTCAGCGATCGCACTGACCATGGCTGACGCTTGAATTTCCTCGATGTAGCTCATATTGGCACCTTCGTTAGGTGCTGTGGCTCCTCTCGAAAGTTCGTCACGAGAACAGTTGTTCTCGTGACGAAGACTAATTCAATTCTGTGGGACAAAAATCTTGAACGCCCCATCGAACGAGCTTCGAAATTCGCATACTTTTAACAAAGCACTAAAGCACTATCTCATCTTGTCTACCTAGATCATCTTTCATCCTCATCATCGTTTATTTGGTATTGATAACCGAGATTAGCTTCTAATATTGTAGTAACAAGATTATGAGTACTTTTGTTGCTTTCTAATGGCATATGCATGTCGCTCTGCGTTCTTGTAATATTTTGTTATTGAGCCAGACCTAGCCTAGCGGCTATGAGTTCATATGCTTTTCTTATTACTTTGTACGCGTTTTTCGCCAATAAAATTGAATTGAATTGAATTGAATTGACGCACGCCATATCCGCCTTTTCCTCGCCGTCGGGCCAAAAGGCCGTATGAAAGTTCATGGGCCTCTGTGCCTACTACAGACGCTTCGTTCGGGATTTTGTGAAGCTTTGTGCGCCACTGACATACCTTACAAAAGACGCCGTACATTTTAGTGGACAGAAGACCACCAGCTGGTGTTAGTCGAGCTGAAACAAAGATTTCAAAACACCCCCAACTTTGGACATTTCGAAGGGCATGCACAAACTGAAATTTACGCGGATGCAAGTAGCACGGGCTTGGCGCGGTGCTAGTCCGGACTCAGGAGGGAACAGAGCGGGTAATTGCATATGCAAGCCGTTCACTCCTCCAAGGCGGATAGTCAATTACTCTATGACGGCGAAAAATGCCTCGCCGTCGTCTGGGCCATCCCCAAGTTTCGTCCGTACTTGTACGGAAGCCTGTTCTCAGTGGTTACAGACCACCACTCGCTCTGCTGGATCGCGAATCTGAACGACCCCTCAGGACGCTTCCACGGTGGAGTCTACGACAGCAGGAGATTGATATGACCGTGGTGTACAAGCCCGGCCGAAAGGAACGTGATGCTGATTGTCTTTCTAGGGATCCGTCGAGGGCTGTCCTGCCTGCACTGAACACGAAGATGACGAGTGTTTCCTCGGCACACTAGAAGTCAGTGACACGGTAGTACACATAAGAGATGTTGCTGAACTGCGAGGAGTCATCGAGCACCTAGAGAGACAAGGAAGTGCGGTTCCCTGCGTTTTCGTATAAACAATGCAAACCTTCTTTACCCGGCAAGGCGTGCTGTACAAGGAAAACTTCCAGTGACAAGAACACGGCGTGGCTGTTGGTGATCCCTTCCAGTCTTCGAGAAGAGATGTTTCAAGCCTGACATGACGAACGACCCAACGGTGGGACACCTTGGCTAGAGCAGGACTCTTACCAGGATACGCGAGAAGTACTACTGGCCCAAACTTGCGAAAGAGAGCCCATCAATACACCCGATCTTGCCACGAATTTCAACGACGGATGAAACCATCGCCGCTGCCGACAGGACCTCTTTAGCCAATTGCACTTCCATTTGCCTTGTTTCAGCAAATAGGATTGGATCCACTTGGACCGTTCCCAGCATCGAGGCAAGAATACGGATGGATAATCGTCGCGACCGCCAATCTCACACGGTAAGCCAAGACGAAAGCCCTTCCATCAGGTACGCCTTTTGAAGCGGGGGTCCTTGCCGTCTTTCCACGCTCGTGCAGGCCCTGGGGTGTGGGACTCTTGGACGAGGGCCCTGGGCATACACCGTCGCCACCAGCTGCCCTCGACGGGAAGCAATTCGCCACCGAGGATGCCGACGGCTCGTCCTTGAGCTGCCCTCGAGCGGTGGCGTTTGGTGACAACTAGGCCGCGGCAGAGCGTATCCCCACATGTCGTAATATGCCTTGACGCGATTCGGCAGACATGACCCATAGACATCACGTGTCCCTAACAGCCGAACTCGAAGTTGATCAGGTAGGCCGACTTCATGATAAGTTCGCGAATGAATGACAAACCTGCAAGCATAGGAGAAACAACGGGTAGAGGAGAGCAGCCTCCCTCGCTGATCCACAAGCAAGAGAAAGCAGCTGGTCTCCACAGCCAAGTGCGAGGAAGAGCGCCAGTACCTTCAAACTGTCAAAATATATTAGGAATGTCAAGATGGAAACACAAGTAGCAGAAGGAAGTGTCCACGAAGCCGCTTTGAATCCCTGAATTCCACCTGGCGGAAAACTGGATTGGAGGATTTTGAGAATGAAACAATGTGCGGACTCGGAAGTGGATTAAGAAAAAAAAAACGCTTTTGAACGAGCTTTGGAGTCAACGTTGAGCCATAAAAGACACCTAAGGGGCTTTGGGAAGCCCAGTCTAGGTCGCTGCAACTTAATAAAAGCAGCAGGGTTTAGCTACCTCGGCCGACAGAGTTTTTGCACTCTCTTGAAAACTTGCTCGCGCATATTCATACTGGTACTCCCTGAACCGGTGATTTTGAAAAAAAAGGATTCATTGTGACCGTACCAAGCCGTGGCTTCAGAATCTTCCGTTGACGAAAACACCTAGCTCTAGACAGAATGTGTAAAATCCTGATTACGTCACCAGCACTTGCTCCAGGCGTATTTTGCCATTGAAAGGCAACTTGAAAAAGAAAAATGGAAAAGCTGACAGGAGGACACATAAAGCCAGGCTCACTTAAGACTATCCGCTTGGTGTTTTGCTGGCATTCGGAGACAGCGGTTTGCCCGTACCTCGTTTCCCGTCTTGAGTTTGATTACTAGCCTCCAAGTCTACAATCGGTGCAGCTTTGACCTGGAGTCTGACGATCCCTAGTTCCAGCAGACGCGCCGTGGCTAACAGCTCCACGCAGGCGCGCGTCTTTTCGAGGCGTTGACTGGTGGCCTCGATATAACTAGAGAGGACGTCAGGGCGAGTCCATGCAGAGCAGGACGGGGAAGCTGTCTCAATTAAAGGAATCGTTGTTATCATCCGCCTGCGGGAAGTGCGTAGTTCGAATGAAAATGGGAGATGATTCCGCAGAGTCATCTCCCATTTTCATTCGAGCACGCCCCCCCCCCCCGCAGATGATAACAACGGCTCCTTTGAATTGAGACGGCTTCCCCGTCCGCTCTGCATGGACTCGCTCGACGTCATCTTCAGTTCTATCGGAGAGCCACCAGTCAAGCGCCCTCGGAAAAGACGGCGCTCGCGTGAGCTATTAACTCCCGATGGCGACTGTACATCGTTTCAGCGACAAATATTTTCGAATGTTGAAAAATGTATTTCAGATACTCAGTAAAACGATCGTGAGAAATGTAACTAAGACAGAGGAGTAAATACTCTAGACTACATATTTTGGGAATATACCGAAATACTAACAAAACTATTTAAAATATAGTATCTTGAGTAGTGTATTTACGAGAGACACAACTTTGGTGTATCTTACTGTCTAGCGATAGAACAAGGTATGACTTGTGTCCCACATCATGACCTTCCACAAGAGTGGGAGTTTCTTTACAAATATTTAAGCAGTTACCAAACAATAAGAATTAAAATAATAGCTGCAGATCGCTACTCTGTCCCACACTGTTCGACTCAAACTGCAAGAGATTACAGTTTCCTTTAAAAAATAATAAATATTCAGGCATGCGATCACGCCGCCTTTAATTTCCGTACCGATTCGCTTATTTTAAGCATTCACGACTGTGTAGTCTTATACAGAAAAAAACCCAAAGCGTCTGTTTATATTTTTTTAGATGAGTCGGATTTGTATATTTATTTGAAAACGTAAAAATCCGCGAATAAATAACAAGTCTATGGTGGCTCTAATGGGTAAGAATCTCCAGAGCAACGCTCGATGAGGTGCAGCTGATATCGAGATAATTGCTTTCTTCCGAATTTTTCCCGAGCTTGAAAAAAAGGCGTGCAAGGTCACGCGCTTATCCCAGCCGCCCTAGCCCCTTGCCGCCCCAGCAGCAACAAGGGACGGGAGAGGGAAGGTGAAAGAAAAAAAAGCCGATTTTACAGGGATAGAGCAAAGGCAGTTAAATGGTTTGGCTGCTTTGGCGCAAAGCCTGGCGAAACGAAAAACATTAGAAACGGTAAGAGGAATGGGGGAAGAGAGAAATATGCAAGGCCGCCTAGCCTGTCAAAGAGTGAAGCGCATTGGAAAGGGTCGAAAGGAATGGGGAAGAGGGAGCACATTATCGCACGTGTTTATTTAAGCAAGCCTCTGGTGTCTCAAGGTGGTTTAAGTTCCTAGAGCGTTGAAGCGGGAAAAGAAAGGAAACAACTGGGTCGGTTTGTTGACCGTCGTGGTGTGAACTTAACCTAGTTCTTCATCGACAATGAAGTAGTTTGCTGTTATCAGAGCACGGGTAGTGGCGTGTGATTTCCAGGTTTGGAGCAACGTTATTCAGGTGACCACCGCCGTAAGCGCGCGGTAATGATCGGAGGAATGCGGCTTATAGACGCTCGATTTTTGCGATCGCCATTATACCAAGCTCAGTTTATTGAATCGCTTTATAAAGAAGTTAAATTTACAGAAAATACGATGTACATTGTTTTAGCGAAGTCGGCCTCCGCGAAGGAGTTTCCGGTACGGCAGATATACAACGAAGCACTCACAATCCCGGATCAGACCAAAGGGTCAGGCAAATACAGTATTATATCTCATAATGATATTTTATGGCTACCAGGTTGCTTGCAATACATTAGAAAAATTAATTCACGTAAAGAAAATTATTTTTGGACAATTCTAGCTTCGATTTGATGTAGGGTATATTAAAATATTAGTCTTAATACATAAATGTAAAACATTTATAAGTATATTTAATTTTGTATACACCAATATTAATAAAACATCCATCAGCTAACGGAACCTTATTAATTACTTTCGATCGAGACAAATATTGATCAGTGCTCTATTCTGCTTTTAACCCCGAAGCAAAGTGATTTTTACGCTATAAAACGTTTTCAGTGTATACTGCAGTTGACTGTTGCATTTCTGCATGAGGCTTATGCCCACTCACATGCCTTTTTATTGTTAATATTTTTGGTGTCTGGTTTTTTTATTTAGTTTTTCTATCGAAAGAGCTGCCCTGCTTTATATATTTTCGCCACCACTGTGAGCCTGTTTGGAGGCTGGGGACCAGTTAGGCTGCCTGTACAGCTTTCTCCCGGCCCAAACCATATGTATATTGAGAATAAACTATTATTACTATTATTAAGATTATTATGCGTTAAGTGCGCGTTTTTCTAATCATGACTTTCAATGAAAAACATGCCCACACTAGTTGTATCTCGCATCTCACCAAATTTGTAAGTAAAAATTACCAACGGAATTAAAACCTTTATGGTGATTAAAAAAATAAAGAAATAATTTTGTAATAATTGCATTCTCATCATCTACTTAATATTTTTCTGACATTTCAAAAATGCTAACCTTTACGACATTTGACTTAATGGTGAAAAGCAATTTGATGAAACGGCATTCGGTGAAGTGTGTGGCAAGCGGCCAACAATTTGCGCAGTTGACGCCGGCAGTGACGTTCAGGGTGCAATGCGAGCACGAGAGCGAGCTCCCTATGAGCTCGCGAGTCAGTCGACGACTGGATGCTTACCTCAAATTTCTGTTGTTATATGTATTGCCTTTCCTGCCTTTTTGTGGGTGAGCAGGTATGCACCGTTCCCACAAATGTCATCTCATTGAATGAAAGGACCTCCGATTCAATGTCTGGAACAAAATGAAATGTGCGTGTCTGTGCTTCAGTGTAATTTTGTAAGCGTTAAAATTAATTATAAGCTGCATGAGTCCACAGAAGCAGCAGGAACGTAAAAGTCTGAGTTGCATCTTCTTGCAGATCTTCGTTATATTGTGCCTGTGATATCTCGACCGCAAAAAGCCAGCAACAAGATGAACTTTCTTGATGGCTCATCAAACTTCTCTGGTGGCTCATCAAACTTTCTGATGGCGCTTTAAACTTCGCTGATGGCCCCTCAGAGCTTCCCCGATGCCCATCAAACTTCCCTTGATGGCCCATCAAACTTCCTTGATGGCCCATCAAACTTCCTCGATGGCCCATCGGGCTTCCTCGATGGCTCACAAGACCTCCTTGATGGCGCCTGATAGTCCATCAGACTCTTGAAATAGGCCATCAAGGGGATCTGATGGTCCATCACACGTCCTTGATGGCGCCTGATGGACCATCAAAAGCGTCTTGATGGTCTGTCAGTGAGCTCCAATTTTACCTGATGGTCACTCAGGAGCTCCAATGGCAGTTAATGGTCCATCAGACCTCCCAGGTGGACCATCACGAGCGTTTGACGGTCTGTCAGAAGTTGCATTGAGAGGGCACGATGGATCATCAAAGTTGATAACAGCACGATGGACCATCAAAAGTGCTTTGTACTATTAAAGCCTTAGTTAACATGATATAGTCTGGTACTTCCACGAAATATTTTCTCGAGCGGCTGTTATATATGACCACAACATTCGATCAGTCGTGGGCGCTCGTGGTTGCAGTGGATTCTGAGTGAGTATATATGCCTCTTGACTCGTTCGCACGCAGGTTTTGTACGATCGTCATAAATAATGCGTAATGAGTGAGGATCAACAAGCGCAGGCGTAGTAATATTGTGAACGAAGAGGGTGAGAAGGTGATTATTCAATTAATTGCATTAAAGTTAGGCAAAGCGATAGAGAACTGGCGAAAAATAGGGCAGGAGCGGGATTGAACCCGCAACCTTCGCCGGTCCAGGGCGACGCCTTGAACCGATTAGACCGTCCCGGCCACTGGTTTCGGCGGACTCAATTTTCAACCATCTCTCAGTGTACTGTTAGTTTCGGAATTCGCTTAACTAGGTAGGCGGAAATGTCGGAAAGTAGAGTACCTATGGGGAGTAGAGTTTCCCAAATATCTGGGGAAACTCTACTCTCCCGATAGGGACAGGCTGGACCGTTTATATAATAGGGAATGAGTGAAGATTGACAAGTGCAGCCGTAGTAATATTGTGAACGAAGAAGGGAGAAGGCGATTATTGAATTTATTGCATTAAAGTTAGGAAAGGGATAGGAAAACGATAGCTGGCGAAAAATTGGACCGGGAGCGGGGATTGAACCCGCAACCTCCGCCTGTCCGGGGCGACGCCTTGACCTGTTAGACTATCCCGGCCGCTGGTTTGGCGGACTCGATTTTTGCTCAGCCTCAGTGTACTGTTGGTTTCGAATTCGCTTAACTAGGTTGACGGAAATGTCGGAAAAGGCCCGTCTTCCAAGATATCTAGGGAACCACTCCTTCAGATAGGGACAGGCTGCACCGTATGTTTCAGCGAGGAAGCCAAGGAGCCGTTGCGACTGAGAGCGTTTTTAATGTCGGCCGGGTGATGGTAACAGAAATCAAGCCCCCAAAAAACCGTCAAACAGGTACCGGTATCTCCTGTAAGATATTTTACATCTTCCCCCCTCTCAAATGTCGTTTAACAAAAGCAATTCTCAAGTGGGTACAGGAGTTGAATCAGCCATCTCAGATTCTTGTTTCCTGGTCCTCGGAGAAGGCATGTGCTACAAGCCCGTCTCGACCGGGGTAAGTTTTTTCGACCTTACACTTTTTGCAGAACGCTCGATGCTCTTTGTCTCCTATCAAAATCAACTGTCCCTCTTTATCTGTCTGCTCCCAACGTCTATTTTTAGAAGAGCGCCCATTATTTCCTTCAGGTACTCCTGATGCCATCTGCGCCACCAGTGTTTTGATAAGCTTTGTTTGGCTCGCCAGGCCTCTCCAGTGTCAGCGCCCCAATTTGTGCTAGAACTGGGAAGGCGCTGTGTTCCGCCAACTATATCCGCAGGTGTGATTGCAATCGGTTCCTCAGCTTCATTGTATGTGTATGTCAGTGAGCGGTTGTTCATTGCACCCTCTACTTCAGTGGTGAGGTGAGCAATTCGTCACTGCCGAGCAACCTTGTCCAATCACCTTCCTCATTGACGCCTTTCATGCTCCTTATCATCCGCTCGTAGAATCCACCCCACCACGGTGCTTGTTTCCAGCATCGCATTTCCACTTGATCTGGTGTGTCGCCATAGTACCTTCCATTCAGGTCCTGTATGGTTTTTATCACCTCACCTGATATCCTTGTCCCTTTCTTCGACGTTCCAGCGTTATCGCCTGCACCACAGAGCACATCCTCTTTGTGCAACAAATCTTCTAAACGCTTACGGATGAAGCTGCTTGTCGATATGCTGGGCACAATTTCAGGTGCACCGTTGCCTTTCAACATTTTCTCATTTCTTCTTTCCTGTCTTCGCCTGCTTGTTGTGATGCGATGGACGCTACTGGATCACGCGATGTTGATTGTTCCTTCACCTTTGAAGTCTACCAGTACGTCTGCTGGTACCGCTTTCTTCAATACTGGAAACAGCATTGCAGCATTAACCCGATAGGTATCTGAGCTAGACCATTATGATCTTCGCAATAACCTGGTTCGTATTCTGTCACGGCACCATGTTTCGGCGAGGAAGCCAAGGAGCCGCTGCGATTGAGACTATCTTTAATGTAGCTGCGGGTGATGGTAACAGAAATCAAGCCCAAACCCCTTAAACCGGTACCTCTTCTTTCTTTTTGCTCTCTTCTTCTTGCACCGTCGTCGTGCTTCTTCTAGTTGCAATCCTCGATCTCTTGCAAGATATTTTACACCATATGTATAATCGGAATGAGTGAAGATTGACAAGTGCAGCCGTAGTAATATTGTGAGCTTGTCAATCTTCACACATTATCTCAGTATATATATATATATATATATATATATATATATATATATATATATATATATATATATATATATATATATATATATATATATAAACTGAGACAGCGTTAAGCTCCATTTTAACAATCACAGATCGCACGCAAAATCCCCGCCGAATTTTCCCAATTTTCAAAATATCTTAGCGTCCCGAAGCACACATTCGATAACTAATCTGTTACACTTTAGAGTCTCGATTCAAATCAAATTTGGAATGCGAACAACGCGAGTAATATCTTATATACCGGTTTAACACAATCAAAGAAGCGAATAAATACAAAATCCGCCCAATTGAAAATACCATACAAATTTGATGGTCCATGAAACTTCCTGATGGCCAATCAGGTTTCCTTGATGGCGCTGATGGTCACAGACCCTCCAAATGGACCATCAAAGGGATTTGATGGTCCATCAGACTTCCTGGATGGCATCTCATGGACCATCAAAAGTGTCTTGATCGTCAGTCAGGAGCTCTAATGGCACCTGATGATCCACAAGACTTGGTCAGGACCATCAAAAGCGTTTTGATGGTCCATGAGGGCTCCAATGGCAGCTAATGGTCCATCAACCCTCCCTGAAACTACCATCAAGCGTTTCACGGTCCGCCAGCAGTTTATGATAGCAACTGATGATCTGTCAAACCATAAGATGCGATCGGAAATCATCAGGTGATGGTCTGACAGACCATCAGGCGATGGTCTGTCAGACTTTTGGCAATACCCAAAGTCCTTTGTACCATCAAAGCACGTTGACACAGGTTATAGTCTGGTACTTCACACGAATTTGTATTCTGCGGCGGCTCTTATATGTGACGACAATATCCGGCAATCGTGGACGCGCGTGGATGCAGTGGTTCAGAGTGAGTGCATATTCCTCTTGAATCGATCGCATGCAGGCTTAAACAGATCGCGCAGGTATATATATATCATATATATATTAACACAGTATTTGTAATCTTGACACTGATCTCTATGTCTATTTGTTAGATCGCGTTTCACCAGCTCCACTCTATGGACAAGAATGCGGCCACGGTCGGCCATCTCTTTGGTGGAGTTACGTTATCTCTAGCCCTCATTGTAATATGGCGGACAGCACTATGGTGGCAGGCTGCAATAAACATGCAGCTGTGGGTCAGTACACCGTGCCGTGGGTGATATTTACGGCATGATTAATTTGTTCGACGAAGCAGATTCTTAAAACCCGGCATGAACGGTTTTCGAGGACCCGGTAAAAGTTCTATAGCGCGCAGCACCAGGGGAAAGCAGCGCAGCTCGCATCGGAAGCAGAGCTTCGTAGTGGCGTCTGCCTTTGATGCTTCTTTCGATGCGACTTTGATGAGTGCTGTGCTACTTTTCCCGGTGCGGGATTTCGCTAAATCTCTTCACCGGGTCCTCAAATCGACTACCATTCACACTGTGTTTCAAAAATATGTTTCGTCGAACAGTTTCAATCAAGAACAAAATATCACTCACGGCTATTTTTATGGCAGCCTGCCACCACAACTACCACAATGCTGTCTCCGGCATGGATGGATGATAGTGACTGCCAACGAGGTACAGGGCTTAGAGCGATAAACCGGGGTTCCGGTCTGCACTCGAAAGTGACCTCCTAATGCGGCTGCCATTGGACACAAATTTGAACACTCAGTCACATGACCAAACCAAATATGCGATCTCACAGGAAAGATTGCAGCGCCCAGGCAGTGGCTGGCCCCAGCTGGGCGGGATGCAGAGCTTGTCGGATGCTTTGTTCGTTGTCGCTCGTCTCGGCGAGTTGATTTCGGACGCGGAAGCCGTCATATTAGGCTGGTGGAAAGCGACATCAGAGTTCAGCTTGGTGTATGACGCAGGTATAACGTGAAAATACGGAGGAACGATGTGCATTTCGCTGGTGACCGATGGGGATGCTGTCACGGAAGAGACAACCTGCCCTACGTTGCTCGGACCTCGGATTGATTCAGATACCGCTGGGATAAAATTTAAGGCGACGTTTCTGTGCTCTCGTTGACCATCGGAATCTTTGAGGTCTGCAGTGAAGCGTGTGCAATATATTTGGATACACACTTTAGCGACGGAAATTGCGTGAGTCGTGCTTTTGCAGTGTGCAATCGTGGTGCCGCTTCGTTCAAATGACCGAAGGCTCACTTTGGTTGTGCGGCGGACCGGAGGGCTGCCTTGAAGCTGATAGTTCCTGTGCCATGCTAAATGATGCTGTGCTGCTTCCCAAATTGTTCCGGCGTAGACGTGCACTTTCCCGGAGCACAGGTGTTGCAGTTGGTATTGATTCCGCTGGTCTGTCGCACGTTTCGTCGACACAAAAATTTCATCAACACTCGTTTCAAGAATTGCAAGCTGTATGGACATTTCATTGCGTGTGTTACCTACCCAGTCCGCACCCGTTCACGCCGCTTTGCGAGAAGCACTTACTAGAAAAGTGGTCCCGCATCCATTTCAGTTCAGTTTGTCCACGGCAGTTGCCAAACCACAAAGGAGAGGGTTTATTCGGACAGAATGCCACTAAAGCAATGCAGCTTCTTTAGTGGTCAGGATAGATTTTCTTCTGTCAGTTTTGATATATTGTCACGGATGCTTGCTCCAGTCCTATCTTCTATCAATACTTACTATTCTGGAAAGTTCCATCCCATGCTCAGCTGTCATCGTATGTTCTGGTGGAAATGCTGGGTACTTTACCCATAGCCCTTCACTCTGTATGCAACCTGGCGGCTCCTCAGCTGAGTTGCCCGATAACGGGACACGGGAGGCGGACTCTCCCGCGTCTTAAACCCCCGGCGAGCCGTGAACAAAGTACTATCCCGAGCCCGGCAGAAAAACCGCAAGACGAGCGAGTTACATAAGAACGAATCTCGGAAATGCACCACAAAGAACCTGAAATCCGAGCCAGTCGCTGCTACCAGCAAGAACCGCCGGAACTCAGTCTTTTGCCAGAAAAACCGAAGCTGACTAAGCCAACAATGACAAACCTGCAGCAGCAAACCGCGTCTATTCCAACCATTGTTTGCATGCCCGTCGTACCTCACACTCCGACGCCCTTTCACGCAAGGTGTGTGAAGACGTCGAGGGCTGGATTGAACAATATGACAGAAAACCAGCTCCTGCAGAACCTATGCGTCTCGTGGAAGAAACTGCTAGGCATTGGTTTGAGAACCACGAATCCTCCTTAACTTCGCAGGAAGTTTTCACGATTGAACTGAAGAGCACGTTCATCAGCCAACAATGACGAGAGAGAGCTCAACTCCTGATTTTGTCCAGGACACGGCCCCAACAAGAGCGTCGCCGCCTTCGCGGAGGATGTTTGAGCGCTTGATCGAGCATCCACGCCAACCCTGATGCTAAATAAGACAAGAAGCTAAGAATCACATGTTCCTTATGTGAGGGACAACACCTTCGGCAGCATTGTCCGCAATCCCACGACAACAGTCAAAGGGTTCATTTCACCGTGGCTTCCAACACTAAATGTACACTGCAGGCCCGAGCCTGTCACTATCAACAACTCTCCAGCGTCTCGACACTTGAGTCGTCCAGCTGCAACTTTGACACCAGCCTCCCAGGCATCCACGACGTTGTCCGGGAGGTGATCAGGAAGCTACTTCCTGCCATCACTTGCCCGGCTTTTTGATTGCCAACATTTTTTCGGAACACAGTTTGACAGGTATTTCAACCGGTGAATTCTTCGAGCGATGCGGCATCTGACGAACCGAGGGCTGCCTATGCCTCAAAGTCACGACGACCGCCGGCAGCTACCCGTTAGTATACAATGCCAACTCAACGATCACCCCAACGCTGAAGCATTCCCGACATCGGAAACAACCAGTGTAAGTCCGCGCTGAACAAAGTACACCAAGGAAAACGGAGGTGCTGCGAATGGTGAACCGAAAACCACTGTGGTACCACTGCATGAGGCCGACCATGTCTACTGGAGGTGCCGTACCAATGAATTGGCCTTGTAAGGTTTCGTGCCGAACGACCCTCGACCACGTCTCGAGGAGCGTCCGCGGGACTTTGAGGATTATCTTTCGCGGCCTTTGCCCCTGGTGCCGACATTACCCCGAAGCTCCTCATCCCCATCACCTTGACGGGAGGTAAGCACGACAAAGCAGGTGAGCGGCAATGCAAGGACAGTCGATTTAGTGTCGGTTGTCGCCCAAGGACAATACCTAATAATTTGCTGACACCAATTATCTGTGTCTACGCAACGAAGCACACAATTACCAACTTTGAGAGAGAATGCCGCTGGAGTGACTTGAAGAAATAGAATGGTTGTTTTCAAAAGTGGACACCAAGCATCACCCGACTTCACTTTTGCCACACGAGAGGTACACACGTTGCAGTGGTCGTGGCATGCAGAAAAAATCGCTATTGCGAAATGGAAGTGAAATGGCTTAGATGGCAAAGCAAGCTTTTTGCCAGCCATCAAGTCAATGGTACAGCAAAAGACACAGCCACGTAATGCCCGGAGCTTGCTGCCATTGACGCAGAAAACTACCAGGAAAATTTGCGGATTACAATCCAGTCCTGCAGCTTCAATGCATCAGATGTCAGTGGCCGCACATAACGTATATGATTACAAGACCGCATCAGTCGGTCAAAGTCGCCACTCGACCAAGCATAACACCGACGTGCCAGGAGCGCCATCCGACAACAAGGAGCACAGGTATTACGACTGAATGCCTGACACGAGACTTCCGCAGAAAGAGCTCGTAATGGAACCATTTGCAAAGAAGCTTAATAAATATGTAATCAAGGGAAAGAAACATATTTGATACACTAAACAAAAAAACATATTTCGAGCACGCCTTTACGCCTTCAGAGTCTTTACACAAAAATTATGTTCCCCGCACGTGCTCGACCTTTTGAGGACACTCGCATCTTGACCCTTCAATAATATTTAATGGGACATTCCAGACTGGCAGACTTGTCGCATGGGGTGCACTTGTTCCACCTTTCCTGAACATGTGGTGCATCCGAAAACCAACCCCAGTGACGTGAAAATGGTATTTATTGATTTATTCCCTCCAGGGGCCTTAGTAGGCATTGCGGAGAGGATACTTAAAAATACACACATGATAATAATGTCGAAGCACACTGACATTATTGAGCACGAAACGGGCCCAGCTGCCGAAAGTAAGTCCTACACTCGTAAACATAATTATTGCTGTAACTTGTTAGTTGCAAAAACAAACACACCTCTGAGCATCTAGCTTAATAGTATAGGCTGATATTTATATAGCAGGACATTTTCTATACGTAAGACACAATAGACCCTTTACAAAACTCCATCAAGCAACACAACTGTCACCATTTTTTTCGGCGTAAAGCATACGAATGGGCCCCAGTTTACGTCAAGAGCTAATGCAGCATTCGAGTCCAATTGGCGTTGAGCCGAGTTCACAATTACGGCGGACATAACATTCTTGTCCGAACAAATGCCCAAAGTACGAGGCCTTGGGTAATTAATGTAGCAGCTAGTGTAAATTATTTCATCACAATTCTGGCAAACGGCGAAGGCTACAGTCTCGGTGAGTCAATATGCACGTTGGAGAGAGGCGCATGACAAGATATCATCAGAGTGCTCGTCCGCACAGATTTGTCATACACCTTCACTCTGTCTCTCTGATTGGCCTCGAGGGGGCTGTGGCGGTTGCCCTTTTCCAGGTTATGGTGAAACGAAGTATAGGCATCCCACACTTTTTAAAAACAGTCTACACAAGAGGCCGCAATGAATGGTAGTAAACATTTTTCCAACAAGACTTCTTTTCGGGCAAGGGATGAACACAAACATGAATCATCTTGTCCAGGTAATTAGAACAAGTAAATAATTGACCGACTATACAATGCACTCTTGATGAATAAAAGTATTGCTGCAATAAATCCTATGGAAGAGAAAAATGTGGAGTTAACCTATGTGTACACCAAAGCGGTTGTTCTTAAAGCAAGTCCAATAGCTTTGAAGCAGGTGCCTGTAATGATTTATTCATCTCCTCACTCAATAAGACGTCATCCTCGCATCTGAAAATAAGTGTGCACTTCACACTCACAAAAAAGGAAGAAAATTGATCGAATGTAGAATCGTCGATTAGCACAAAAGGTTAAAGATCGCAGGAGCTTCCTCGCAAAAAATCGGCGATGGTTATTCGGTGACGCAGGGCTGAAACAACTTCACCTAAGCCCTAACGCAACGTATACCTTTCGCTTCGATTCTCAGACATTGCAACGTTCGTACAAAGCTAGAAACATGCGAATATTTTATGCTAGACGTTTATTCGTAAAGTTGGTTGAGAAGTACGAGCACACAAAGCTAGCAGGAGATTCCTCGCTAAAAGTTGGTGTGATTATGCAGTTACAGTGCTGAAACGAAAATTCCCTAAAGCTTACGTCCGACGATACGTTTCGCGTCGATTCTCAGACATTGAAACGTTCAAACAGAAGCTAAGAGAATGCGAAAATTTTATGCTAAAGCATTCAAGAGTTCTATCGATCCTCGAACACATCCGGGAATCCGACACCTGTACGGCGATACGGAGCTGATGCTATCTCGCAGGCGTTAATATCCAGATGATCGAGAGCGATCTTCCGCAAAAACGGTATAAAGTCTCATTCCTTTATATTTTCACATTATACTTCCGTCACGAGCACGAAGAAAGCCCGAAATTGTCGGAAAGCAGCTGCGCATCATGGCTACCACGCACCAAACAAACTTGCATCTGCCAGTAAAGTGGTTAGTTTGGTGAGTTGGTAATGATTGAACATGGTTAAAATCTGGCACAAATAGAAAGAAAAAGTGAAGATCTGACGAGAGAAGAGACAAGCGCAAACTCACAAATCGATGTATTGAAGGAAGAAAAAAGAACAGCCCGCGGTATCAGCTCGAACCGAGGCCACACTCGTACAATGGCGCCCCAGCACTGCCGGAGGACAAACAGCATCAACCACACTCAAACTGCCATCTGCCAGCTCTGGGTCCTGTCTCACCAATGGCGTCACGGCTCTTGTGAGGTCACGTGACGAGTGGTCATTTTTGCGTACAACATGGCGGTAACCGGGGGTGCCACTTTCGAACTTCCGCCTCATCGGTCCCAGCCCTCTACCTCGTTGGTGGCTGCACCAGCTGCTGCATTGGCTGGAAGTGGTTTAACTCTACAAAAAAGATGGCGCCAGTGGTCGCATTCGCGGAGTGGGCAAAACGATCCATGCCAGAATGACACATAGTGATCAGTGAATCCCGCCATGAAGTTATTATAATGTACGCTAGAGGTTCAACCGCGCACTAGTGAACTGCTGCAAATTGAAGCAGACAGCGACCAGTCGAAATTGACTCCACGCTAATGCATTTCGATGGGAAAAAGCGAGTGCACTTTCTCTCTGTGCTCGATTACAAGAGCAAATATCACAAACAATTCGTACGTACTAGGCACATTGGAACATTTCTCAGTCACGCAGAGAAAATAATCGGTCAGTTACGGCGTTTTTATTTGAAGTTCGTGGCATGAGAAACGGTGCTGAAACCGCTTTATAGCAGGTATTTATCTGCTTTGGCGGACACCGTTAGCGCGAACACGCCGTCGGTGCTTTCCAGCATAGGGATATTCGTGTCAAACGAACGCAGGACACGTGGAAACCAACAGAGATGGTAAGAACTACGCAGTAAGAATGGATAAGTGACTCCTTGTGCATGCAGACGACCAAAATAAATTGAAAGCCAAATGCAAATTGTTGTGTGCATGTTTAAACAGCCGGAATTTAGTCTGCCTCGGTGGGCGTCTGGTGACTCAGCTGTAGACGAGCAATTTCGCCACTGCCACGTAATATAGCCGCGTAACAAAGTCCGATTTCCAAATGTATGTACTGCTTCACTTTTTTCTGCTCATGAATCTGTGCGAATATGCTTGTTCTGGGTTCAAATAATCACTTGACCTCTCCAAGCCTTTGCGAATAGAAAAAAGTCAGAGAACAGGCGCCCATATAAAAGCTGCCCGACATAGGAAATAATAAAAAAGACACCTTTCGTAGCCCACGTACTTTATGTTTTACATTCTAATCTGTTTTAAGCGATCGTAAAGATGCATGATGGAGCCATTCTCATAGGGTGACAGGATGGGCAGATTAGGAATATATAAGAGCCACCGGAATCCTAGCGAACCTTGAACCCACTCTATAACCCTTTCGATCATGGGTTTGCTTAGAATCGTCGCTCGTTTTTTACATACCAGCTATGGAGCAGAGGTTTGGGCTTGAAATATAGCGAAGTTTAACATCGTTCAGTGGTAAAGAAAAATGCTGTATTTAAAGCAATTACACTTTTACAATATTAAGAAAGTTACATGCTATCCGGTACAACCGAACTAACAGAAGTTATTCATGTTATTTTCAGGCGAAGAGACGAAATTCACGCGCATTTTTCGTAGGAATGCAGAGGAGCACCGCAAACGTACACTGTCTGCTGTCTGCTTCAATTAGCCTCCCGGAAGTCGCATAGACACTAGCGCCAGTAGAAGCTCTAGCATACCATCAGAATAAACTTTCGATTGTCCGACAGATTTCCTTGACGGTGCACGATAGACCAGCAAACATTTCCTGATGGTGGCTGATGGACCATTAAATTCTTCTGATTGTAGCTCAGAGACCTTCAAAGCGTTTGTTGTGGCGAATGACGGACCATCGAAACGTTTTGATGTTGCCCGGTGAGACCATCAGGATATCTCGAAAGACCGTCAAGACGAAAGAAGGCTGATGGTGCTTCTCATGACATATTTCAGTGGTGGAAAGAACCTGACTATATTCGGGAGGTTTCAGCAGTGGCCAAGAGAAGGCGCCAATGATCTCACGTTGTTGCGCATGCGTGAATAACATTCGGTGCGTAAAGGCGACAGCGATGTGGCACCATAACAGATTGTTCAATCTGTAATAATCCGCCTTAACAATTGTCCTAGGGTAGTCGAAATGTAAGGAAGACACATTATTATGAACTCGGGTATGCTTTTGCAATTATATATATATTTTTTCAATATTGTTTTATTGTCTTTTGGTGAAACAATTTGTTGATCTGCTATGTATATCAAATAAGATCATTTTTACAATCTAAGTGTCAGAAAATGTGCTGAAAAACGAGTTTTGGCTTGATTGGAAATTTATTTGCTAGGTGCACGAGTACTGTGAACTAAAGGTTTGCGTGAAAAAACGTTCACAAAGCCGCCAATGCGGTAATACGAGGCGTACTGCATTCTCGAGCCGACGAGACTCAATTTATTGCACGCTGTCGCACGACGCCGTAATGCCCAGCATAAACGATTGGGACAGAGTGAAGAAAACTACGCAACGGACGCCGATGAAGTTGCTGCGCGTCGTGGAGTCTCGAAAGTAGTGAGTGTATTAAATATATTTTCTCTTACATTTTGTTTTTGCTGTTTAATAATGCAATGTTGAATTATTTTCAAATAGAAATAATGACGTGCCATAACCTAAATACAAACTCTGCTTTCAGGTTTCTATCGGGATTCCGGAAGGTACCCTAACGCGTCGGATGCTCCTTTTTAAAGTAATAATGGGCACAAAATAAAGTTCACAATTGACAATAATGAAATCTTTGTCGTTTGCCGGTACATGTGATTAGAAACTCATACTAACCAACTAAACGTCAAAACATCAAACCAATAATGTCCCAAAATATGACAAACCATCAAACCATCACACCATCACACCATCATGCCATCAGACCATCACTGTCCCAAAAATACGCCAGCGCCATCAGCCTGATGGACCATCAGGATTTTTTCTGATGGTCTTTTCGATAGGGTATAGTTGCTCCTCAACACTTGTTTGTTTGTTTCCCTAGGTTTATCAATCCACGAACTCTCGTCGTTTGAAAAATAACTAAACTAAAACGTCTACTATAGTTTGCCGTTTATATCTATTTTGCGCTACTATATTCAAATGTTCAAAAATATATGTTCAGTACAGACCAAATAAAAACCTAAGAAAAAAAACCAGCAAAGGCTAAGCAATTGATGTGGAAATTTCGGCTTTGACCAGATTTTCTGGTTTCGCCACGTGGAACCATTATTTCTATGACTATGTTGTCCGGGACCATACTGTGCGGGACAATTTTACGGCGGTAGCCGTGTATAGTCCTTAATTTCGAGTGGTCGGCAGAGTGTAATAATCATCATCATCATCGTAAAGCCTTCTTTGCGCCAATAAACAACCAATAACGCACTGTAGAGTGGCAGAGTGAAATGGTTGTTCAGCTATAAAACATGCTCAGCTATAGTTATCTAAAATGCAAATAACAATAAAACTAGCATGCAACAAACCACGACAGCGCATTGCAGACGACAGAAAATGATCTCATCTAACGTGAACGTGTGAACCTGTGACCGTGTCACTATGTGTCCATGCGTCTGTGTGACCATGATCCTTGACCTTCCTACATTACCCCGCCCCTCAGTTGCCTCTTTAATCTCATTTCATACTCTCCCATCTCCTATCCATGCTCTTTCTCCCTTTCACCCTCCCCTCAATCAGGTAGTGCGGTTTAAGTGACTGTATGCTGACTCGCCCACTACAATCTCATTCCCTTGTTATTAACTGCCGTAGCATCAAAAATAAAGTTGATGATTTTTTCTTCTCTCGTGGATACAGTTCAACCGTTGGTTGTTTTAGGCACAGAATCTTGGCTAACTGATGATGTAATGCACCGCGAGGTATTTCCTGATACATTTACATGCTACAGAAAGAGCCATGGTGGCGGTGCGTTTATTTTAGTGGACCAGAGGATGTATTCGAGGTAAGATTGAGTGTTGGAACTAGCATCGTGCGAAGCGGTACGGTGTCAGTTAAGACTTCGAAATGCCAGAAGTTCGGCAGCTAGTTCTCTTTACTGGCCACCAGGAAGTTCTAGTCGATGTACTAGCCGAGGCTCTCAGCTGCAGCTGAAACGATTAAATCTGATAGCATTGCTATAGGTGGCGATATTTAATTTCGCCCGATCTTGGGCAGGCACCAACCAAGCATACACTCTGGAGTAATTCATTGTGGCTCAACTGCAGTAATGTACTAGTTTTATCAGCCTGTCTTCCTTGACTCAAACAGTGCTTAGAGTCCACTCGAGGGGACCACATACTACACCTTTTTCCTCACAAACGTACCCGATTTGATGCAAACTGCATTTAGTGATTCCGGAAATCAGCCGATCACAACGCGGTCTTCTTCTGGAAATGAGGTTGGATCACGTAAAAATGAATGATGACAGCAGTCGGCGCATATATTTCTATCACAGTATAAAGCTAAGATTAAGCGCGATAAATGCTGGAACTAGATGCTTATTTTTTGTTCTTTTCAAAACGCTGTGCCGAATCATGTTCTATTACTGAATTATAGACATCTTTTAAGACGAAATCTTTGGAATTGCCAAGACCGCTTTGTTCCCTCTTTGGATTTAACCCAAGAGGCGTAACTAAGAGGCGTAAGAATAGCAAACCTTGGCCATAAAAGAACTGCCTAACTTGACCTATATGGGAAACAAAGACTTTATCAAAAGAAAGAACAATTGCCATGAAATACCATCAAACTAAAACGATAAATGTATAACGCAAAACGAAATAACAAGAAAACTGCTTTTCAAGCGTATCAAACGCCATGTTAAAGAAATTCGTAAAGAATCAAAACATAACAGGAGTAAAAAGATAACGTATTCATTCCCGCGCCTTTTAGTCGTGACGATATGGTCATTGATGTTGTGACAGCGTAATGTTTTAACACTTACTTTAGTTCTGTGTTTTCCTCACTTTTATAAATAAATAACACTTGCATTAGCCCTGCCCGGTGAATGTATCGCCAATGACGATATTGTTACCACGCTCACGGGAGGTGTTGTTGAGGCCATGTCAAGGCTGCTGGCCCTAACTGTATACCCACCGCTTTACTGAAATCATGCGCAGGATCATCTATCCCCATATCTTCAAAGCTGCTTTTTACGAAGTCACTTGAATTATTGCTCAGCTCTCTGATTATTGAAAGATAGCGTCTGCTGGCCCCAGTCTATAAACTCGAGGCTTCAGCAACAGTGTCTCAAATCACCGTCCCATCTTCACCAACTCCCGACTGCTGTAAAAATCTCTCGAACACATCGCTGCACGCGTCTTCCATTTCCAAACACATGCTCTATCAATTCTTTCTTTAATCAGAAGCAGCATGGCTTTCAAAAGAAGTTGTCCATGCGTCACGCAATTGGGAGAATTTCTCACGATATAGCTGAAACGCTTTGATAGGCCGTTCAACAGTCAACTGTATCTTCTTGGATTAAAAAAAAAACATTCGGTGTAGTCACCTCGCGTGTTATTACTTGAAAAATTCAGTGGCGTTATAGTCATCAACGTTCGTGTTATCTCCTGGGCTTCCGAATCACCTACGCGCAAGATGTCACCACGCGGTAGTAGATAGCACGAAATCGAGCACTTCTGATGTAACATCCTGGGTTCCCACCCAACAGTCAGGCTTGGTGCCTTAAACTCTTCTTAATTTATATCAGTCGATACTTCGGAGTCCGCTATAGCATGAGAAGCGAATGTTTGCAGACGATTACGTATTATATGTAAAAGCTTAATTGCAGATTGATAGTCGTATCCTTCAAAAAGACTCTAAATGCAATACAAACTTGGTGTGAAAAATGGCGGATGAATTTTAATGTGGATAAAACCGTGTGCATGACACTTTCGCAAGAAAAACAGTGAGCGAATTCTCGTTATGAAGCAAACAATATTAGTCTAAAAGTGGTTTCCGAGTTTTAAGTATTTAGGCGTTTTCTTTGCATCTTCATTGAATTGGAGTCGACAAGTCGATTATACTGTGTGCAAAGGCTTCAAAATCTGGGTCTTCTTTCACAGCTGAAATACGCGCAACTTTCCTCAAGTCACCCGGCAGCTTTTGTATAAAACAACATGTGTCATCTTTTTAGAATTATGCCTGCACCCGCGGGGACCCGCCGACTATCGCTATAGAAAAGATCTAGAAAGGGGCAAGAGCTTCGAGGCCTCGCCATGTGCATTGGGAAGTTCGGTAAAATATGTGGAGTTTAGCGAGTCACGTGCAAAACAGACTCTACATATCGAGATACACTCGAATACCAAAAAAGCTAAAGCTTCGCCCGAAGTTTTTCTCTCAGCAGCATATCGTTACCAAGCCGAAATCCCACGTGACACCAATCTTTTCAAATTCACCACATTATCAATCCACCCGAAAGTGAACAACGTTCCAGCAGGTTCGTAGGTACAGATGTAGGACTGTCCGCCTTTAGCAGTGCTTTCTTCCCTGAAAACAATTTGCCAACGGAACCGGTTACCTTCTGCGCCGTAGTATCAATTGTGTCAAACGATAGTACCTTTATTATGTCCCTGGAGTCTAGCCAAGTTTATTAAATAAAAGTTATGCAATGCATGTCGTGATTCGAGATCTCAGTCGATGTACGTAAACTATCCTGCCGCTATTTGTATTGATGGTGAGTGATGCTGTATGTTGCGAAGTTGCGGTTTGCTTCCATGTGTATGAGCATCTTCCGCCGTCTTTTAACACAATCAGTACTTCACAGAAAGCCTAGCTGCTTGTGTGTATTCATGTGTAGTTTGGCGTATGTAATCCCCCCCCCCGCTGTAAATTGTCCAGAAAAGGCGCTGCGGGTATTGGACAAATACAACAAATAAATAAATAAATGAATAAATAAATAAAGCAAATAATCTCTCCCTCTCATGATCAAATGTGCATGGCTTTTTGAACCTCTCACTCCCCTCCTCTTTCCTCCCCCGTTATACTGTCGTGAAGTTGTGTGTTCGTGGGACTTTGACCTCTTCGAAGCTGACCTTGCACAATTGGCCATCACTCCTCCTCTTCGTCTTTCTCATTCCCCGCCAAACCTTGCTCTTTCCCCTCTTCCCTCTGGCTCCCTTTTTCCTCTCTCCAAGCTTTTCCTCCTCTCTTTACTCTTTTCCCCCTCTCCCCTTCTACCGCAGCTTCACCGCCTCCTTGCTCCCGCCCGCCCTTCTGCCCTCTTTCTCCTCTTCTTCCTTCAGGCTCCCAAACCACCCTCATTCTCAGTCCCCTTTTCACATCGCCATCCTCCCTCACTCATTCTCATCTCCCTTGAATTAAAGTGTGTTTGTGGTCTTCGACTTTTACTCTTGACCTCCTCCCCTCCCTCTGTTCACTCCTCCTCCCCCACTGTCTCCTCGCACCCCAACCGATTCTCCTCTGTCCCCCTCTTGCCTTCCTTCTCTGTCTTTGGGCTGACGGCTACTGCCGGCCAGCTCACCCCGCAGTATGTTGTAACGAGTGGGCTGTAGGAGCGTTTCTCGAAGGAACCAATTCATAGCAGGCCAACTAGTAGTGGGAAAAACAGTCACATAGGACAGAGTTCTCAAAGTGTAGACCGCGGACCAAAAGGGCGCCCGCAATGACTCGAGGGTCGCTGCACAATGGACAAAAATCGTCGTGGCGGGCAAGCCTTGAAGCTGGGCATCTTAAACTTTTCTTCCGCTTTGGTATTTGCTACAATTTGTGATAACAGTGGGTTCCAAAATGTTTTGCACATGCGCTAATTCGCATAATGACAATGGTACAAAACAGGACAAAATGATCGACCGAACATCTTAGAATATCTTAAATCGACCCTGACATTAGCACATTGATATTTTCGCACGATACAGACACACATAAAACTTTTCTTTTTAACATAATGTTGTGTTTTCGGTACACCTTCAAAGGTACCTACCACGACAGGTACAGAAAGCTCGCAGGAAATACAAAGATACATTATATACATTTCCAGTGCTGTGGCAGCCTCCGACATACAAGTTTTCGGCAGAATAAGTCTCCAGCCTCTTGTACCTTTCCCTGTGTAACGAACTCTCATCCGCCACCCTTCGTCGGAGAAGGACAAACGGTGAGCACACAAACGAAAATAAAAATAAAAAAGTGAAAGCCGTTTACAAGTCCCTGTAACGCCGAATTGGAGCGCAGCTCTTGAGGAGGAGGAGGGAAGGGTACTGAGGGGAGGGTATACCCCTTCTTCCTCCTCCTCCCTTGTGATCCTGCCTTCTACTTCACCTCCCCTCCTCTCATCCTCCTCCTGCACCCCCTCCTTCTCCTTCACCTCCTCCTCATCCTTCAACCTCCTCCCCTTGCCTCCTCCTCCTCTCTCCTCCTTCCTCCTCCACTTCCCTCCTACTGCTGTCCTCCTTGCTACTCAAGCCGGAAACGGCCGCCTAAGAGCTGTGCTCTGAAATATAGAATCAGAACAAATATTTTGGCAGGTTGACATTTTATTGATTGGGGAAAAACCGTGGTGTATATTGGAAACTGCGTTGCATATCTAGCCAAACTTTACGCCAATAACGTACAAAATCAACGTACGCACTTGTTATACCAATGTACCTTAAAGTTTGCTCTGCGAGGTTCCAATTTACGTCCTGGATGAAAAAACCCCATTAATAATTTAACTAGAACAGCATGATCAGCCGCCGTGGTACGGTGTTCAGCAGCCTCTCCAGTGTAGCAGCCAACCAGGACATGAAAGAAAAAGCATGTAGTTAAGCAGTGGGCAAAGTTTCCCAGGCTTCGTGCTTGACATCCATGCTTAGACAGTGAACTGTTAAAATGCTGCCTACCTTTTTGTCTGCTGTGCGTGAGCAGCAAAGAGTTTTCACTTCTAAGCTTACAAGGGTTTCAAGGTGACGTGATCGCCAGACTAGAACTGGGATGGTTTTCGTCGCCCTAGTAGATGCGCACTCGACGGAGCATAATACCAAAAAGCACTTACAGTAAGTGAAACAAGCGTGAAAAAGAAACTTTCGAGATGCTACAGGCAGGCACACCATCTTAAACTTGATAAGGGACTTACCCCAAACATGGTATTGTGATTTGTTTAGATCTGACGCAAGATGAACTTCAATACTTGATGATGGAACAGGGTCATGAAAGTCGTCACATGCTTGGAACACACCTAAAATAAATGTACCCAAGCCGGTCTGAGACGTGTTAATGACGTTTACAACGTTTTCGTCGGACGTCTTAACAACACTGTCGGCAATGTTAAATTTCAATGAAAAATGTTCAAGCTCTAGATACTTAGACTGTGTAGGTCCAGTAGCAAAGGAAGGACGAGGTCCCGAGCTATGACATTCCCTAAATTCCAAATGCGCCCCAAGGAGGGGAAGGGGAGGGAACGAAGGGGAGGGTATGCCCCTCCTCCTCATCCGTACTCTCTCGTCCTCACCTTCTCCTCCTCTCGTGCTCCTCCTCCCCTCGTTCCCTCCTCCTCCTCTCTTGATGTATTTCAATTTTGCGATATACCGTACTAAACTATCTGGGATATATATATGTATATATATATTGTGGTATTTTTGCTCACCGCTTAGCCGGAGGAAGGAAATATAGTTGTCACATCTGGAAGCTCCAGGGTGATTTATGAATGATGACACCGCTTGCTTGCATAACAGGTATCTGGCATCTCCGCTCCTCCTCCTCCTATTCCACCTCCTCAACCTCATCGTCCTCCTCGTCTTCTTCGTCTTGTTCGCATTGTACGCTCCAACTGATAACGAAGCTGGTAGATGCTCCTCCGAGTGGCCCGCATAACACCTCGCAAGGTTCGCAAGACCGTCCGAGGGAACAATTCTCCAGCTTTCGTTCTTCTCCTCCTCCTTTCCTCCTAGCGCGCACTCCACATCGTTGCGAAAGTTCGGCGTCCAAAATCCCCACAATATACACAAATATAGAGCAATCTCCTCCTATACTGGTACTTTAAATATCACTCCTATCCCAGTCCTTGATTGTTATGAAGGAAGCCTTGTGATCTGAGAAGTGACAGGATATGTGTTCCAGGTGCTGGACCAACGGCTGATTTTGAAAGACGAGGTCTATGCATGTGTTTCGAGAGGTTGTCACAGCAGTGGGAGCTGTTACGAGGGAGAGAAATGGGAGGTTTTCCTGCATAAGTGGTATGAAGTTCTTATTCGTCTTTAAGTCTGCATTAAAGTCCCCCACAACTAACATGGGTGTGGACCCACGTGTGCTTAACGCAAGTCGCAGAAAATGCACGACATCTTTAGTGAGTGCTGTAGGCGAGACATACAGAGCCACCACTAGCAAGCCGTTGTCGAACTTGGCGGCACAAAGTTCTCCAACTTCGTCTGACGTGCCAAATATCTCAATGGGTACGGCAGACAGACCCTTTCGCACGTAGATGGCCACTCCCGCCGCTCTGTTGTGCTCTCTACTGACGCCGCAGCAGTACTGGTAGTCCATGATTTCTACCGCCTGTTTTGGATCCATCCATGTTTCCGAGAGGCAAAGTACAGATGCATGGCGTAGGATGTGGTCGTGGTGTACGTCCTTGGAATGCGCCGGTAGAGAGCGAACATTAAGCGCGGCGACCGAGAAGAAGTGCGGTTGCTCAATCATTGCGTAGCACTTAGCAGTGACAGTTTGGAGTTTGTGTGACTGCAACCGACGAAACTCATCAAGTAGCGCCCTGTCCGGATTGGGCTTGCCGTGGTAGAACGTAAAGTCATTGTCCACATTGGTGAGGTAGAGCCTGTTGATGTCTGTAGCACGACTCAGTGCCACGTATACCAATTTCTGTGGATGACTCTTGGCATACGAGTACACCACGTTTTCATACGTGCCTCCCTGTGATTTGTGAATGGTGATAGCACTTGCCTGTGCAACGGGTAGCTGGCATCTCCTCAGCGATATCCTTGTCTTCTTATCAATGACGCAAGTGACTGTGCGTCTTTCGATAGGTGTCCAATTTTGCTGAATATTTCTATCGAGTGCCCGTAACTGTCGGGATTTCGCGGCCGCCACGGTTCCAATCGCAATTTTGGAACCAAGCTCACCGAAATGCAACCAGATGCGTTCCGGCTCTCGGAGCGTGTCGTATTGTATGTATTGCAGTATTCCAACAGATCCATTAACCAGACCGTCGGAAACATCGACATTGAGTGTGAGCATATATGGTTTTCCAACGCATAGCATTATATTAGCTGGCAAGTTTCCGAGTTCGGCCTTGGGCAGCGTTTCGGCCTTGCGCATTGCCTCTGTCTTCTCCTGCATAGACCTGAATCCAATGATTGTGTCCCGTGCCGCACATGCCACAGCATTATCTTCGGTTGCAATGGCCGTGTTCGTATTGTAGTAGTCCGATTCTTTGTTAGAGTAGTACAAGCGGATGCCACCGGGACAACACGTTTCTCCTTCTTGTTGCGTGACGAACCGACTCTCGATCAATGCGATTTCTTCGGAATCCAATTCTGCACCGTCTCCAATTTTGGTAAGTATGGTGGAGAACCTGAGATCGCTTTGCCTTACGACCTTCGTGAGGACAAAGTATGACAGATGGTGCCATGCAATTTCCGTGTTAAACACACTGTTCGTCTTGACGCGCTTGAATACCTCGGCGGCACGAACGGGGAAGCTGTCGCAGGTCTCCGCAGAGGATGATGTCTAACCCGCCGAAAGGCTCTAGGTATTTGCAAGTGATGATGCGTAGTCGCGAGTCCACTCTCTGAAGTATGTCGGCAGACATCATACTAACCTCATCGATAATCACGCACCTGACGTTCCTGAACGCATAGCGGAACGTGTTCAACTCGTTGTTCCGCAGTCCGCCATCCCTATTGATGGTAAGTCTAAACGCTGCATGTACAGTTATTCCACCGAGTGCGACCGCCGCCTTTCCAGTTGTAGCACAGGCAACATAGGCGTTTACATTATCTGAACCAGCAGGGTTGCAGTGTCTGTTGTAGACGTCCATGATGAGACGCAGTACAAATGTCTTCCCGCACCCAGCCACTCCCGTGAAGAAGATTTGTAGTGGCGGAGAGTCCGGGATAGTCAGTCTATGCACGACTTCTCGGACGATCTCGTACTGCTCCTCATTCGTCTTCCGCATTGTGTCCAGGTACTGATCCCTGCTCATGACGTCTTGGCGTGTGCACACGGCGGGGCACTGCTTAAACGGGGCATTGGATTGGACCGCACCGATGTCTAGGAGATCGGAGTCGTCGTTTTCCATGGCCACCGGGTGCAGCCTCACATCTGGAAGCTCAGAAGTGGCACAATGTTCCCCGTCATTTGACTGGAGCAGGGAATTACAAACGGCACGAATTTGCTCAATGTCTACGTCACTGTGGTAGCGTGCTTTGTTCTGTAGAATGACGTCGATGTTTTGCTCATACAAACGCTCGAAACAGTTTTGGTCTAAGATGTCCACTTCTTTGCGGAATGGATAGAAGAGCAGAACATGTTCTCGCTTGAAGTTGACTGAATCGTCTACGCAGTAACCGCGGTAGCGAAGTATCCGTCGTTGATTCCTCTTTCTGCAGGTATATATGTTGTACTCGGTAGCGAACTCTGCCAGAGTAACGGCTTCCAATTCGGGAACGCGGTCTTCGTAGCGCTCGATCATCGTTCGTTTCCAAACATCCGTGCTTGATTCTACTAAGCCTTCCTGCGCCATCTGAGCGTTAGACTTCCGAATGCGCGTCCTCTCCTCGGGCCATGCAGAGTTCACGAAGACAATTTTGCGACTCGCTTCCGACATATCCTGGTTCAGCAAACACCAGGCGGCCTCCTGTGCGGACAGTTCGATGGCATTCAGCATCTTCACACCTAAATGTCTCAGTGCCTGAGAATAGGCCATGTCCCCCTTCTCCTTGACAATTTCTTGCACTGCCCTATTGAGGTTCGACATACCTCGGTTGGCCTTGTTTACATATTCCACCACGTAGGCAGCACACGCGTAGGTGTCGAGGACGATCTGAAGATCCATGTTAGAATCGAGGATTGATGCAACCCATGGGTTAAAGTAATTCACCCACTTTTGCTGCACCGAACGGGGTAGCATGATGGTGGCACGAGGAGTGCCTGCTCGGAGAACAGAAATGTACTCCGCCTTGTCCGTGACACCGTGATGTTCCCAAAACTGCTCCATGGAGTCATAATTTGTCGTTTCCAGGGCCTGATGCATGGCCTCGTACTTGTTTAGGAGGCTCTCGATTTGCTTCTTCTGCGCTTCATTGTCCACAGTGGGGAAAGGCACTACGACCATACATTCATCGATGGGCATAAAAGGCGCGTTAAAGCGGCATCTGGTCGTGTTGTGCTTGTAGCAGGTATGCGTGTGTTGGTGCACCTGAGTGCGCTCCCGCTTCAAGCATCCATTGTCGATGGAAAGCAGAACGTTGGCCATTTCAAGAGTCTGGGGCATGAGCATTGAGAGCTCTTCGTTGGGCGCGTTATGAAGCCAGAGGAGAATGTGCGCGTGTGCCGACCCGCGGTGCTGAAATTCGATCCGCTTAAAGTAGTCGACGACTATGTACGGCCTAAAAGGCGATACACGGGTGTTGCGGAGAATGTTGAGAATGACACGCACCAATCGGTCGAAGTATATGGCACAAACCACGGGATCGTCATTCACCAGCTGAGCTCGATAAATGCTGTTCATTTGCTCCAGTGGTACTCCGATCTCGCCGGGCTTCAACCGAAGGCGTTGAAGCAACTGCAGAAGGTCGGGCCAGTGCATTTCCGAGGCAGAAAGAGTGAGGAACGCGGTCGGCTTACCCAACTGCCGTATCATAGCAAAGAGGTCTTTCTTGCGTTTCGTCCAGTACTGCACGGTGTTGGGTATACCATGCATGAAAGCCATGTCGTGCTCGACCGCTTGCTGCACAAAGTCCTTGTCGAGCAACTGTTGCTTCGTTAGTGTTTCCAGTGTCTTTATGTTACGGAAGGCCACACACATGTCACCGGCTACTCGGTGCCTAAACACTTTCATGGCCATGTAGAGTACGTGCTGCGGGGTGGCCCCTCGACGGTCTGATCTGCGGATCTCACTCATGGCGTGCGTGAAGACTGTCGGTTTTGCGCTGGCATCTACTCGGCGCGGCTCACCGAGATAAATCTGTGGGAACGAGAGCTCCTCTGCATGTTCGTCGTAAAGGATGCTCACGGGCCTTTTTCCCTCACCTGGCGCAATCGCTAGAAACTTGTCTTCGTCCCATACGAGAGTGTGCTGAGCCAGCGTCATGGCTGTAGCCACTTGGATCGGATCGTTCAGGTCTGAGCATTGCGGGAGCAACTCAATCTCGTCGTGCTGGTCCACTTCTACGATATCACCCAAACGGGAAAAATCGCACTCTATATGATAATGCTTGTACAGCGTGCTATCACACAGCAGCTTAAGCCACGGCAGCAGATCAGCTTTCCTTACTGCCCCTGCCAGGTACGTCGTCTTCGCAAGCATACGCCGCTTCAAATGTACATTGAGGGCTCGGTCTTGTTCGATGGCACGAGGCAACACTGTCACCATGTCATCCACATCAACACAGACGTTCACTACTGGTCCCTTAATGCCGTGTTGACCTCCACCGTGCATCAGCCGTCGCAGTTGCATGAAAGGAATTCGTGGAGATATGAGTCTCTCACTCACCGCGTTCAGTTGTGGTAGGTGGCCTGGCTTCGGGGGATATACATAACCGTTACTTGAGGAAAGATGAGGAATATGACCCTTGTGCACTGATTGCATGCAGGTCGAGCACAGTTTGAATTGGGTTAGGTCCGAGTTTGGAAATGATTGCTCTAGGGTCTCGTGACATCTGTCCGGTAGCGGTTGCACGTCGTTTTGGAACCAGAGCCGATCACAGACTGAACATACGCTTCCAAACTGGTTGTCTCTAAACAGCCGTTGGAAAATTTTTGTTGCACCGTCAGGCTGAGCGGTCCTTGCCTTTTGCTTCACTTCCGCTTCGGCGGCGCTCACTCCTGGCTGCTCTCGGCGGCGGCGATGAGCCTCTGCTTCGGCGTCGCGCACTTCCGGGTCCTCTCGATAGCGGCTCCTGGCTTCCGCTTCGGCGGCGCTCACTCCTGGCTGCTCTCGGCGGCGGCGATGAGCCTCTGCTTCGGCGTCGCGCACTTCCGGGTCCTCTCGATAGCGGCTCCTGGCTTCCGCTTCGGCGGCGCTCACTCCTGGCTGCTCTCGGCGGCGGCGATGAGCCTCTGCTTCGGCGTCGCGCACTTCCGGGTCTTCTCGACGGCGGCGCTTAGATTCAGCTTCAGCGGCGCTCACTTCTGGCTGCTCTCGGCGGCGGCGATGAGCCTCTGCTTCGGCGTCGCGCACTTCCGGGTCCTCTCGATAGCGGCTCCTGGCTTCCGCTTCGGCGGCGCTCACTCCTGGCTGCTCTCGGCGGCGGCGATGAGCCTCTGCTTCGGCGTCGCGCACTTCCGGGTCTTCTCGACGGCGGCGCTTAGATTCAGCTTCAGCGGCGCTCACTTCTGGCTGCTCTCGGCGGCGGCGATGAGCCTCTGCTTCGGCGTCGCGCACTTCCGGGTCCTCTCGATAGCGGCTCCTGGCTTCCGCTTCGGCGGCGCTCACTCCTGGCTGCTCTCGGCGGCGGCGATGAGCCTCTGCTTCGGCGTCGCGCACTTCCGGGTCTTCTCGACGGCGGCGCTTAGATTCAGCTTCAGCGGCGCTCACTCCTGGCTGCTCTCGGCGGCGGCGATGAGCCTCTGCTTCGGCGTCGCGCACTTCCGGGTCCTCTCGATAGCGGCTCCTGGCTTCCGCTTCGGCGGCGCTCACTCCTGGCTGCTCTCGGCGGCGGCGATGAGCCTCTGCTTCGGCGTCGCGCACTTCCGGGTCTTGTCGACGGCGCCGTTTAGCTTCAGCTTCGGCGGCACGCACTGCAGGATCTTGGCGCCGGCGGCGCTGAGCCTCCGCTCGGGCAGCGCGTTTAGCTGCAGCTTCTTGATCTGACTCGCTCATTTTGCGAAAAGAACTGCCTGATTACGTCTCGTCGTCGTCGTCGTTGTGATATCACTCATGCTGGATGTTTGCGCCGGTGGCGCTGAGCCTCTGCTCGGGCAGCACGTTCAGCAGCAGCTGCTAAAGCCCCTCTACCCTGAGAAAAGTGGCGGCATTGATTGTTGTGGAAATGCTCGAGACACGTGACATGCGCCAATTGTGGGAAGAACATGGCATCTGAAATCTAGCTTGAATTTGCGCTGTGCCACCATGATCTTTGCAAAGTCTGCACGTTGCACGTGCCTTGTGCATCGACGCACCGTGCGCTACTTATAAAACGTGAAGGGGCTTTAGCAGCTTTTAGTTTCTTTTTGTTCTTTTATTTTCCTCTTGCTGGGTTTTTCAATTATTTAATTTTGGGCGGAGAGGTACCACGTGGGGCTACTGAACGAAAGGGCTCCGCTTCGAAGCCGGCCGAGGGACAAGGGATAAAAGTCTCTTGAAATCATTTTTCGGAGTAATGAAAATTCGGATTCGTCCCCCGTGCTCATCCTCCCTGCTCCCCTCCTTTGTCCTCCTCTCCTCACGGGGGTCACGTGACCTCGGGGGAGGGGGGTCACGTGACCTCGGGGGTCATGTGACCTCAGGGTTGCATGCAACCTGGGTTGCATGCAACTCAGTGTTGCATGCAACTCAGGTTGCATGCAACCTGAGTTGCATGCAACCTGAGTTGCATGCAACTGAGGTTGCATGCAACGCTTGAGTTAGGTGCATGCAACGTGCGTTGCATGCAACTCAGCGTTGCATGCAACCGTCACGTTGCATTGCAAGCAACTGCAGTTGCATGCAACTCAGGTTGCATGCAACCTGACGTTGCGTGCAACGCGCAATGACGAGAGTTGCATGCAACCTGGGTTGCATGCAACCCGGGTTGCCTGCAGCCTCGGGTTGCATGCAACTTAAGTTGCATGCAACGCGTGGTTGCGGCGACATGCAACTCAGGTTGCATGCAACCTGCTGTTGCAGGCAACGTCAGGTTGCATGCAACTCAGGTTGCATGCAACCTGAGTTGCCTGCAACGCGTGGTTGCGGCGACTTGCAACTCAGGTTTCATGCAACCTGAGTTGCATGCAACGGGCAGTTACGCCGACGGCGACGGCGACGCCGCCCAAGCCGCAAACGGGGGCCTACGAGCTGCGCTCTAAAAGGTGGGAGGAGCTTCCCCTGAACTCTTAACCCGTCCCCGACTATAGGTTGGTTTCATCTAAAGTTTGGAAAACAAAGCCCACCCATTATTCCGTTTGTGTCCAATATCCCAGTGATACTTATAGGTGATTTGTCAAGGTTATTTTGTTTTGCCTTTTTTAATGGGATAGCATTGTTTAGCAAACTCCCCTCCCCCCTTCCCCCGCCCCCCCCCCGCGATTTCGTGGGCCTTTCTGGCTTTCTGCGTTAAGTTTCCGCTAAATTTAGCGGAAAAATCAGCGTCACGTTACCTATGAACCAATCCGGTATCCCCACTGAAAAATTGACGTCACGTGACATATGCACCAATTTAGTTCCCTAAATTTGGCGGGAAAATTGATGTCACGTGACCTGACGTCACGGGACCTACAGACAAATATATATGTTCCCAGCTAAGTTTAACAGAAAAATTTACGTCACTTTAAATATGCACCAATTCAGTTTCCCCGCTAACTTTAGCGGGAAAATCGACGTCACTTGACCTATACACCAATTTAGTTTCCAAGCTAAATTTGGCGGAAAAATTGACGTCACGAGACCTACAAACAAAATTCAGGTTTCCCGCTCAGTTTAGCGGAAAAATTGACGGCACGTGACCTCTGTAGCAATACAGTTCCCCGCTAAATTTGGCGGGAAAACGTATCAAGACCTTAAAATCATTTATTCATCAGCAACGTATCGACACTGAATCAACGCAACGTCATTCAATAGTGAGTTTTAGTATTGCGTATACAAGCGATTGAACGGAAGCCCTAGTGCGTTTGCGTTAGCGTTGCGTGTTCCACACAGCGCGTGCGCGGACCGCAAAATGTGGCCTTGGATTGGCGCACGGCGACTTCGCGCATGCGCTGCGTGGAGAACGCAGCGCTATCGCAAACGCACAGCGCTTGCGTTTGCTCGCATACGCAATACTAAAACACACTAATATCAAATCACCGTATGACGCACGATCGGCACAATGCCAATCGATCGTCATCGTCATATTGTCGAATAATCGAATAAGAATAAGGTTGAGCTGGAGGTCGTCCTGGACGTCGTCTTTGACGTCGTTATTTAGTACGTCGTCCTCGACGTCGTCCATGAGG